>CAEGAF010175646.1:0-25355 GCA_903067075.1 Micropoecilia bifurca | reverse complement strand
GTGTGTGTGTGTGTGTGTGTGTGTGTGTGTGTGTGTGTGTGTGTGTGTGTGTGTGTGTGTGTGTGTGTGTGTGTGGCTGGACAGATGGTCATGCCAGTTACTGTGTCACTGTTGGAAAGGGGGGGCGTAGCGGCTACTCCAGCTGGTAACCTCCCACTCTCAATCTCCTGAAACACACACAGATTTCCTTCTTAGCTTCCTTTCTTCATCTTAACGCTTTTTTTTCTTCTTTTTCGTTTTTTGTTCTCCCGCACCCCATCACTCCTCCTTGCTGCTCCACGGAAACATCGGGGGTCTTTGCTTGATTAGTCAGAATTAATAACATACTTGTGTGTGTGCATGTGTGGGCGTGTGTGTGTGCATGTGTGGGCGTGTGTGTGTGTGTGTGTGTGTGTGTGTGTCCTCTGGGGAAATACTGTCAGACTGAACATTTTATCAAACATTAACTTCTCTGGCTGTTTTTTTTGCTATTCTCATGGTAATATTTGCTGGACTCCTCCCACCGCAGATGTACTTTAGCATTCGTGTGAATTATGCGAAACTCTCGACTCTATTAAGCATATTTTAATGTATTTTTGGAATTTAAGCACATAAAACTAACCTTATGAGGCTGTCTATGTGATATTATTATGAGAATGCAAGACAATTGCACCAGAAAGCTTCACTTTGATGTTGCGTAAAATAGGCAAAAATGTCGGATGAGCATCCACAACAAAAAAACTTCCTGGAAAATATAAGGAGATGAATTTACGTCAGAGAGGAAAAAGAATCTGAGATTTTTCTTTAAATTTTGAGGGGGAATTTAAAAAAGTCAACCATAATCTGTGCTAATCTGTCTCTTCTCATCCACATGAAAAGGAATCAAATGAGGTGGCTGGAGAATTTGACAAAGATCCCTCCTGAGTGCATTTCTCTGCAGATTGTTGCTCGGGCTTCAAATAAACCCGATGACCCCATGACCTGACCTGGCTTACTCTGCATGTAGGTGAATTCATCTCTGAGTAGAAATGCTGGAATGTTTCAGTTCAGAGAATAGTGGAAGCCCAACATTGTTAGAACATTTACGCTTGGAACGACTTAAATGTGCGAAACCCCCCGGAAAAACAAAGTATCGATTAAAGCCAAAATCTATGACATCAAACAAGCTGTTTTTGCCACAGTTGTAAATCTGTGTGTATATATTAATTCATGCAACGCAAAATGACTTTGCATTTCTTTTCTTTTTTCCAAACAGGATCTAATGCAGCCCCAGCTCCCAGCCTGGATTAGACGCTTCCAGCAGGTTTCTTTGGGGGTTTAGGTGTTAAACCTAAACTAGAGGGAACCCACAACAGCCAATTACACTCTCTCTCTCTCGGGTGAAAGTTGGTGTGTGTGAAATAAATTGGAAGGTAGCGCAGGCACACACACACACACACACACACACACACACACACACACACACACACACACACACACACACACACACACACACACATGGAGTGGGAGTGCATGTTCAAGTGGAGCTGGCATCTGGTGCCACTCAATTAGCTGCGACCTGCTTGCCAATAGCCTGAATCCATTTAACAAGGGCATGAGTAAGCACACATGGATACAAACACACACACACACACACACACACACACACACACACACACACACACACACACACACACACACACACACACACACCTCCAACCTTGAGGAGCAAAAACTAAAACAGTGACAATGTGACTCACAAATTCAGCTCCGGCTTTCAGTCTGTCAGTTTGTCTTTGTTTAAAAAAAAAAAGAAAAGAAAAGAAAACACACACCCTCCCGTCAGCTTCGGCTTTGTTTTCCTTCAAATTGGACCGGACACGAGTCGGTGCAACAAACAAATTGATTCAGGATCGATTGGGAAAGCACAGTCTCAAAAGCCAATACATCTGCAGTCAATTTCAGTGCGCAAACCCGCCTCACGCCCACGTCTTTCTTTCTTTCCCTTTCGCAATATAAATCCGCTAAGAACTACCTTAATTTAGAGTAATAGCATTCCTTATCACTAAATTGACTACACCATGAGCTGTAGTGTTGAATATTTATCACTCCTCCAAGATAAAAATCTCCCCTCCGAGCTGCTAAAGGCGCACAGCCTCTCTTAAGGAAATGTTCACAACTCAAAACAACTAATTTGCAATATTTTGTTTATTATTTAAACAAAAAAAACTTGATCTCTCTTGTGTGCAAAAAAGAGGGGGGGAAGAAGAAATTTGTTATGGATCATTACAATCCCCGTGCGCCAGCCTGTAGATTGAGGCTGAATGAAAAATGTTGTTTTATTTATCATTTGTCAAAGAAGCTGTCTGATTTCCTGCTGCTTTGAATGCATTAAAAACCAATGTTCAGAGGCAGCGTCGACAGAGAGAAAGGCTGTCGTACAGCGATATGACAGCAAACTGCTCCCATCATTCTTCTGCTATAACAAACAGAGATGAAGTAAAATGAGAAACTTAATTTGGAGGCTTATTTGAGTTACTTCAAATGTCTGCTTGAACATGTTTTGTTGCGAGTTAAGTGATGTGGCTTTTTAATTGGCTGCTGCAAAATGGGAGAAAATGGATGATGCTGTTCTAAAAACGCATGCAGGCAGTGTTATCCCCCCCAACGCAAAACAAACATAATTGCGATTGGGAGATAACAAAACTTAGAAATGGTTTAAAAGTTGATTTTTATTCAAAATAAAATTTTGATAATCAAATAAAGGCTGAAATTTGACCACATACTTTTGTCAGATTGGTTGGAGAGAAAAATAAGGTGTTAAGTTTAGGTCTGCACCATTCTAACACAGAAATATGCTTTCAATGTGGCTCTAGCTGCATCTTTAAGGGCATTGTCCCACACTTTACTTCAGGGGAGAATCCCCACAGCATGATGAGGCCACCACCATGTCTCACAATGGGAGTTGTGTGCTGAGGGTAATGTGCATTTTAATTTTCTGAAAAATGTAGACTTTAGACCAGCAAGTTAGGTTTTGGTCTGAACCAACCAAATCCCCTCCTTCCATTGGTTTGTCATGGTATTACATGGCTTGTGGTATAAAGTGTATTTGTTAGGATTTTCTTTCAACAACATTCTTCTTGCCACTCTTTCAAAAAGTCCAGATCTGTGGAATCTATAGCTAATATTTGTCCTTTTGGAAACGTTCTCCCGCCTGAGCTGTGCAGCTCTTCATCTTGGCTGCTTCTCTGAGTCGTGATTTATTTGCGCAGCCTGCCAGCTGAGGTCATCTCTTGGTTAGTTTATAGTTGGGGAGTTTGCTTTTTAAATTTTGACATCATTCATTGTGATAGCTTTTAATATGACTTTAGAATTGAACCCTGCATTGGACCTGTCCAAAGAATTACGTCCAGCAGACCTCTGAGGACTTCGTAGAAAAGCTGGGTGTAGACTGAGGGTGTCTCCACACCTGACAGTCTGGTAGACTCAGTTCGATTGGGAACCAAAGTTTCAGTATTTGTTACATTTTCAGTTGGTGCGGTTTGTTTTCACACTGCATTGTGTCAGACAATCCAAATTGTGGTGGTGCTGTACCAACAACAAACAACACAAAACCTTTTGAAGAAAACACTTCCTTCTTAGAGAAATCTCAATAAAAATGGAGCAGTGTCAGATTTCAGTGGTTGTAGAATTTCTCTTTTGTCTTTGGTAAAAGACCGTGAGCTACTTCTGCCGCTAGTTTCTCGCGTTTGTTTTGGTTGAATTTACCCAGAATGCTCTGCGCTATAGCTCACGTCCTGCTTGGTGTGTGTACATGCATTCGAACCGCACCACAGTTTCCTTTAATCGAATCGAGACCTGGGTTTGCAGCCGGTCCAGAGCTCGATTAGGCATTCACACCCTCCCAAACAAACTGGACTTCTTAGACAGACAAATTGGAGTTCGATTAAAGCAGAAGAAGAGGGCCCAATCAAAGTCTACTTATGTTGTCCTTCACAAAAAATCCCACTAAAGTACATTAAAGTGTCAGTTTCTAAAGTGACAAAATGCAAAAAAGGATCTGAACACCGTCAGGAGGAAGGAAATGGGTCTCAAATTGACCCACAGTGCCTCAAGTTGCAGGATAAACATTGATCCTTGTTACCTTAAGACGTCGTGCAAATGCAAACAGTGCTGTATGCTTGGTAGTAATCTGTGCGAATGAAAGGATGTGAGTGTTTACCTGTCGCAGTGGTTGCACTTGAATGGCTTGGCTCCGGTGTGTTTGCGGTAGTGTCGTGTCAGCTCGTCGCTACGGGCAAAGCGCCACTCGCAGCCTTCCCATGAGCACTTATAGGGCTTCTCACCTGACAGCGAGGAAAGGGAGAAAAAGAGCAGAAGGTGTCACATTTTATTACCATTTCTACATCTAATTTCACACGTCTAAACTACAGCTGTTCACTAATATGCAGGTTACCACCCCTAGGTTTTTCTCCAAAAACACACACACACACACACACACACACACACACACACACACACACACACACACACACACACACACACACACACACTGCTACCCTGCCCAGGGGCGGCCAAGCAGAGCAGTTTTACACAACAGCCATTTTAATGAGCCAACACACTCAATTAGCTGTAAATGAAGTCTTTCAGCACTGCAGCATGTTAATTCATAATCCCAAATTCACCCTGAAATGAATCTCGTTTTGTTCCCTTTATTACCACACCTCCGCCCATCCATGCACAAGAACACACACACGCACACACACACACCCAGAGGAGTGAGGTGGTGGTGGAGGAAGTGTGTGTGTGTGAGGGGGGCTGAAATGTAAATGAAGTTTCATCCTCCGGTTCACCAGATGGGAGAAGAGATGGTCTATTGTTCTCAGCCTGTAGTTATCTCACCATGATAGAAAGCCTTCCAGCTGTGTGTGTGTGTGTGTGTGTGTGTGTGTGTGTGTGTGTGTGTGTGTGTGTGTGTGTGTGTGTGTGTGTGTGTGTGTAGCATGAAGGAGCAGGCTGTCTTCAGATGGGACCTGATGATGCGTCTCTGTGTGAAGCATTTTCTCCTGCGTGTGCTAAGTGTTGGGTCAGATGAGGTAGCAGTTAATCTGGACTTCAACTCAGAAACTAATAACGCAAACAAAAAGTGAGGAAAAGAAAAATAATTCAGTTTTACTCCTGTTATTAAAAAAATAAAAGCCATTTTGATATTAAGTATAATAATTAGACATAACATGCTGCAGCTTTCAAGAAGGTCAAAAATATTGATACAATTTATTTTGGATTTAACTGGCTGGACAGTGATTTATCAAAAAAAGGACATCGCAACACATTTGGACTAAACTAAATCATTTTAAATTGGCAAAAAACATAATAGATAAAAATTACTGAAAATCTACTGGAAAGTTGTTTTTGAGATGTGGTTGACCAGATTTATTAAAATAAAAAAAGTCTAGACTATAGGAATAATGCTGCAACTGGTAAATATCACTTTTGAATGCTGTCTCATTAAGATTTCAGTAAAACTTATTTCTTTCCCAGTCTAATGCAATCGGATGTATTTATACTTTAGATCAGTTGTGTAAAAGTGCAAATATTTTGAGGTTAATTAATCCCTTTAGTGGATCAGACTCCATTTCATATGAAGTAATTTGCTCCTTGCTCACTTGTGTTTCTTTCCTGTAAATAAACTATTTGTGTACAATCACTTAAACCGTGTGTATGCATTTATCTTTTCACTGTATCTATGCAAATGTCCCAAAAATATAAATGGCTTAAATCCTGCATATAATTAAATTCAAACTTCTTCATTATCTGATATTTTATTATTCAAAAAATCTTGTATAACACAGTTTGTCTATTAATTTAGACTTTTAACTCCTTTTTCTGAGCCACTTAAACTCACAAAATGAGTCTAAATGAGTTGAAAAGCCTTATTTTCTAATGGGAGACTATTAGTAGCAGAGTATTGAAAATTACTTTAAATAGTCCGTTGTTAAAGCGGGAACAAAATGTCCTTTGGAGCCATGAATTGAACAAAATGGTCAGCAACTGAAAAAGTTGAGAAAATCGAAACTGCTAGAGGCAAAAGGAAAATTACCAAGCTTGTATATGTAGATAGATAAATAAACAGATATCTTTACTTTCTCAGCAATATAAATGCAACAAAGTGTTTGTTTGACTTGTGAATGTTGAATCGATCTGAGCAACAAAGACGTAAAGATAAAAGATATATTCAAATATTGCAGAAGGCAGATAGGTTTTCCACTTTTTCACCCACATCTCAACTAAATTACAAACAAAAAATATTTCCCACAAATGCAATACATAAACCTGGATCACAAAATAAAACTTTTAAGTCCAACAGTCCTCAACTCCCTTTAAATTTAATCGCACAAAGTTATAAAACATGACTTGCGAGAGCTGAAGACTCTTGGCTCAAATGTATTTCCATACAAAGGCTCTACATTATAGTCAAACAACAAAATGACCATTTAAATGAACTATATTTGAAATATTGACCGGAAAAGAGTCATAACCTGACGGACCCTTGATGTTCCTGGCTGTGGTTCCTGTAATCTGGGCCTTAATGACTCCTAATGGGCAGTGATGTGGCAGCTTACAGTCAGTTAGCCACATGTCCCACCAGCCCCTCTTCTCCTTTCACAGCACACATCAATCCTCTTAAGAAGACAAACATGCACACATTCACAGATGAGTGGAGCTAATGTGGTCTGAAGCATTAGGAAACATGTTGAAAAGCCAAACAATCGCAATAAAAAAGCTTTTTGCCCACAAGTGATTCAGCTGTTAAATGGAACTGTGTTTTTTCTCCCCCCTCCACATTAAAGACAGAATGGAAATAAAATCTGTCAGCGCACACTAAAGGACTCTGTTCCCTGCAGAACATTAGCTTGATCTGCAATACAAGGTGGTGTGGTGTCTGATGTTAATATCAGATTATAAATTAGTGACCAGGTTTTAACCTCTAATTTTATCTGCTGACACCGACTTTAGCTAATTCTCATTTTCAGAGCTAAAACATCAGAAGATATGAGAACAGCATTCCTACTGAGCACTTATGTACATTAAGAGCAAAAGTAAAATCCCACAGTTCATAAGACAAGTGTCACTGTAAACAGGATTATTATTTTATTGTGAATCAAAGATAAAATGATGGTTGATATTTTGAACAGTTTATCATGTTGTGCTAGCATTTAGCTTGATCGGGGCAGCTAGCCCTAAAACTGTAGCGTGTGAGGATTCTGTAGCCTTAATTTAGCTCAGATTTACAAAAAGCGTAAAAGATGATGATAACCCTAACCCTAACCCTTACAAAAAGCTGCCAACATTTCCAAACTATAAACTCACATGATGAATCAGCTTTGTTGTACCGCAATCAGCCCTCCTGTTACCATTTGAAGGTCTAGCTCTCTGCTTAACTGAACTGCATAAATATCCTATCATGTCTTAAAGTACAGTGTTTTTTAAAATAGATTCTTCCTTTTAAACCAGTGTTTCTCAATCCTGGTCCTCACCGCACAACATAAATATGGTTCATTCAACAATCAGAAACAGGTCCATTTTTGATTTTTTGACCAGCTGACCACCGGGGTCTTGGCTGACCAAGAAGAAAATGACATCAGTCGCCACCTAAATGTAGCTTAATCTCTTACTTACTATTACAGAAATAAATCAGGCCATCAGAAACTTTGTTGTTGGCAGGATCATCAGTCAAATGCCTAAAAAAAATAAAGAAACACAAAGTAATAGTCTGAACAAACAACTCCTGTTGTTTTGTCGCAATGGAACAAGACATCAAAGAAACAAAGAGTGGGGAAAAAAAGAAAAGCACCAGACCATAACCTCTTCATTTCACTGTAACAGGAAAAGGAAACTACCTGTCAACTCTGAACTGCTTTAGTAAACTGTAACGCCACTGATTCCACATTCACACCATCAGGATAGACGACACCGACCGAAAAACTACACCTGCCCACTCTTCAGCTTTGACAGCAAGGTGATGCAACGGAGCGTAAAAGATGATGTTGAACAGGAACACCGCACTGTGAATGATTGCCCCTTTTCTTCCCTTTATTTCCCCACAGTTTGCCTGTTTCTTTGATCGGAGACGACTTTTATCCACAGACACAACACGGCTGCAGTTGCTCTCGGACTAAATTATCTACGCATCACGAGCTGCACTCGCCTGGATTTCCATATTCAAATTCTCCCTGTCATTTTCTGATGCAGTCTGTAGCCGACTTCGACAACCGGGATCTGGGCTTTTATTGCCGCCTTATTGCGCTCTTTAGGTGACAGGTGATTCCTGTGACACCGCTTTCATTTTGGCTGGTGTTATGCGAATATGGATTTTGAATAAAATATTCTGTATTATTGGGTAATAGGGAAAGGAACATCTAATTAGTCCCAGGTACTGCGGCGCCTTCCCACTGCTGTCCGAATTTCAGCTTCACACTGTTTATCTAAACAAAAGAGGAGATTCCAGAAGCTTAAATATCTTTTAAATATCTTTTAAATATCTCAAATCAGTAGAGTCACTATTCACTTTAATTGCTGAAACATCACAATACAGTTACAAGAAACCAAAAATAAACAATTTAGCTCCTGTTTGTGGTTGAAAAAGGTAATTTCCACTTCCCTGTAAAGACACAGAAATCTGTACTGTTCCACGTTTTGTTGCGAGGGGAGAGTAATCCTTTTCTACGTCTGTGGAAGAAATGCTATAATCTGTGATTCTACAACAGATTACTTCAAGCCCTGTGAAGAACTGCAGCAAAATCCTCCATGTTCAGCACTTACATCTGTAAGTGCGAGTCCTCCTACTCACTCCACAAAGTCCTCTCCTCTCTAAGAACTGATATATTCAACCTACAATACCAAAACCACTTGGCAGCTTATCCTTTCCGAGAAATACTCCACCATTAACCTACATGCGTGCGTCTGATAAAGGGAATGTGAGTTGGGGGGTTGTGAGGGGCACAGGTGCCAGACAGGCGGACGTTTCACACCCGTCTCCAGTAATTGGCCAGAGAACCTCATCTTCCTTCAATAGGAGCCCTCTCAAACACACACCGTGAAGACACGCCGACAGACACACACTGTTAGAGGAATGAAGCAAGGCCAGCCTGGGCCTAACGCCACAGCAACCATGACGGCAGCCAATTATAGCACGGCAAGGCAGGGATGCATGATAAAGTCACCTAGCAACTGAGAGAAAGAGAGGAGAGGAGGCTGAGGAGGGGGAGGCTGAGAGACAGAGAGACAGATTAACAGGCACGGACAATCCACCAGCCACCAACCAATTATGGAGGAGTGTGATGCAGTTGCTTGGCAACCTAAACTAAATAAGCAATTGGAAGAGAGATGGAAGTTAAAGGGGGGATGAAGAGGAGGGTGAAGGAGGGTTCAGGTGTTGGGGGAGGTCAGCAAGGTGTTACCCTGACTCCACATGAGGTTGGAAGGGTCCCTGCTGCAGGTGGGAGAAGGGGACGGGGGTTAAGCGGAGTTATCACAACAGTGTTTCAACCTGTGAGCCACATGCCTGAGGATCAGGATTTACATCACGAACCGCGAAATACATTGAAACGGTTTTAGGGTTAGAGCTAAGAAAACAGTGAAGTCTGCAACAGCTGAAGTCATATAAAATGTTACTTTTTATGACAATATGTACATTTTTGTGTAGATTTGATTTAAGTTAATGCAAAGAAAAATTAACCATGAGATAAAAATTAAACATGAGCACCGTTTCCAGCAAAATAAAGAAAATAATTGCATCTCTTTGGTAACTGTGATTTACTTTAGATTTTTCATGTAAGCACATGGAAAGTTGTTCAGTCGTTGTTGCTGTTCACCAGAGTTTCCATGCTTGGAAGATCAAGACCTCTTTGCCACTAATGAAGAAAACTGAATGAAGCTGCAGCCTCTACACCTCTGAAACATTCATTTCTGTACTCTTCCCGAGTTAAAACATTAGTATTGCCGTTTCTAAATATGAACTTGTTTTCTTTGTGTTATTTGAGGTTTGAAAGTTTTGAATCTTTTTCATTATTCTGTTTATTTCTGATTTTCTGCTAAGATATACAACATTTTTGCTTAGAATTTCAGGGTCATGTTGTCAGTACTTCATAGAATAAAAGAACAAAGTTCATTTTACTCAAACGTTTACGTATAAACAGTAAAAATCAGAGAAACTGACAACTGGTCTCTTAAAGTTTTTTGTATCCAGTTTAGATATAAAAAAGATTAATTCACTGAAAACACTGCACCAGTTGTTAAGCACAGCAGTGGCAGCATCATGATGTAGTGCCGTTCTGCTGGCCGTGGAAACGGTACCAAACAGAAAGACGTAGTAAGAGGAGGAGAACGGCAACAAACATAACCTCAAATAATAACACACAGACAGCTGGGAACTAACTGGATGCTCCAGCAGAACTTTGACCTCAAGAATTAAAACATTTTATCACCACAACCACAGATGTATCTGGATTTTAAATGGCACAACGTAGCACGTAACTGTAAAGAGGGAGGAAAATTATCCTCGCTTTTCTATTTCTTTTTTGCAATGAACCGTTTTCACTATGGATTTATGTTTATCTGTGTTTGTTAATTTGGCAGACCCTTATCTAAAGCAGCTGGCAAAAGACAGAATAACAACACAGTTGACAGAAGAGCTAATAATAAGCGACTTAGAAGTAGGACCACGAGTCGGGCTCCTTCAGGACAGAGTGCAGGACAGAAGGAAGCGTGGAAGGAAGAGGACAGGGTAGGAGATGCTCTCCTACGAGCTGGGGGTCTGCAAACGTTTCTTGAAGATGGACAGAACTGCCTCAGTTCAGGCAGCATGCGGTCATCACACTATTGAGGAATGAGCGTGGAGTGAGGTCACTCATCCAACTGGAGTGACCGAATCATGACATAAGCCTGTGCGAGAGCATTCGAGTAAATGGGTATCATCCCGGTAAGCACTTTGAGATTAGGAAGAAGGAAGCCGGTCAAAGCTAATGTGAAGACGGATACAGGTCAGTGCTGCTTGGAGAGAGTTAAAAAACTGCTAGAGGCGGTCAGGACCTGAGACAGAGGCAGAGCTTTCATTTCCTACAACATTCAGATGTCAAAGTTCAACATCTATATCATCCCCCCCAATATGCTGCCTTATGTTGGTCTGTCTCATACGTTTTTCAACAAAACACACAGAAATCTGTGGTTGGAACGTGATAAAATGTGAAAACATTTGAGGGATGTGACTATTCCTGCGAAGTCGGTCTTAAAAAAAGAGAAAGAAATCCACCTAGAAGTGAGCCGAGTGAGCCAGCCGAAGTCCCAGTGAGAATCTTCTTGATCACAATCAAATTAATTTGATCAAGCCTCAGCTGGCAGGAGAGTATTTAAAGGCAGACAACATCAAACCGCCACCAAATAGATGTATAATACACCGGCTATCCGTTCTGCTGATAAACATGATTCTCTCTGTTTTTCCCAGCTGCTGCACATTCGTGTTGGAGTGAGATGCCAGCGCCACGAAGCTCACATCTACAACTTCTGACAGACAGTCACTCCTTCCATCGCAGCTCCTCGCGTCTGCAATGTCGGATGCCAAGTATTTAGTTAAGTGTATCCTTCTCTTTTTTTTGGACTGCTCCTTGAATAACAAGGATATGATTAATAGGCTTCCACTGCTTTTAGAGATCCAACCTTATCCAAGAGAGCAGAGGGGGAGAGAGAGAGAGAAAAAAAACACCCAAAACTTGGCTTTGGCTCAGAGCATCACTAATTGGATACTTTAGAGATTTACCGAATTAATTTCTACCACCATTAAAGTTGTATTAATGTTACAACTCAGCCGTAATGAAGATCCTCACGTAAGGAAAAACCTTTACATCACTCCCGCGTCTCGGAGAAACGGCCGGATCGTAATGGACGCGATGCGCCGGCGTGACGCTCAGTCGCCGACAGGCGTGAACGTAATGATGCCTCCAATGGCCTCTGGTGAGTTACAGTAAGAGCAGTAAGGCTGCGCAGGCTTTCTGCAGCTGCTCCTCCCTCTAGGCTCTGCAACGCTAATCCCTGTCTACATGTATGTTCAATGATTTATGGTCATAATAACCCAAAAAGAGGATTAAGCTAATTAAACCACAGCTCTGTGCTTGTAATGAACACATCGGGAGGGAATACAACACCCCGCATTTATACTACACACACACACACACACACACACACACACACACACACACACACTGAGAGAAAGAAAGAAAGAGCTGCAGTGTCTTCAGGGTGTCTGCTTTTTATTTTCCCCAGCAAATGACTCTGCCTTTAAAAGCTAATCGTCGGTTAGCATGACTCGACAGCTGAATCATCTGATTACAGATACTGCAGGCGGCAGTCATGCTTCCAGATGACTAGTAGCTCCATTCTGGATTAATATAATAGAGCTACAGAGGCTGGGGATTTTTCCCCCCACCGCCCCCCCTCAGGCCCTCCAGGTGCAACCATGGAAGTGGAAAAGCAGACCTGGAGCCATGCCGTGGTTTAGGGGTCGCATAAGCATGTAACACGCTGGATTAATGATGCCAAGGTTGCCAGTATTAATACAGCGCATGTCTGCAGGCTGCGTGCTGTGAACCTGGGGAGACTGCTAACACTGGATGATGACAACTGGAGGACATGAAATGCATTAGACGCCGTAAATTGATGGTGTAGTTAAAGCTAAAGCTGAATAATGCTAGCTTTGGGCTGTGTGTGTGTGTGTGTGTGTGTGTGTGTGTGTGTGTGTGTGTGTGTGTGTGTGTGTGTGTGTGTGTGTGTGTGTGTGGGCGCCTGGGACTCATGCGGCTGATCTGTGATGGGCTCAGGCTAAAAGATCAGAGTGGAAAACAGACCAGTGGGTAGCTGAGAACCAGCATGTTACTGGTTAACAGTACAGTAAACAAAAAAAAAGAAATGTAGATTTACTGGCTTTCAGCAAGAGTGTCATAAATGTTTGGTTTTTTTAAGGATTTTTTTTTTTATTGCTGAATGACTTGAATTTGTTGTGGATTTTCTCAAATCCAGAAAAGGTTTCAATACATTTACATTGAATAATATTTTAACCCTTTCATGCTTAGTGGTGGCCACTACATTGGATAGCTGTCTAAAAGACATTTTCTTTTGCTTCATGTGGATTTTTATGTTATAAATGCACAGAGACCACTGAAGTGGACACTAATGCATCATAAAATACATTATAAACTAATGGCAAATGCAAGAAATTATCTTTGTTAAATCCAATATGGCCGACAGACAAAAAAGCATGCCGACCGACCCGGTCCCTCCTGCAGGTAAAAAAAATATTGTGACATCAAATAACCCGTAAAGAACAATACTACTGATGTATTTTTCAAATAACAACTTTGTATTTGGAGAAAATTACAAACGATTGCCTAAAAAAAATCAAATAAAATTTGCAAAACATTTTTCCTACCATTTTTTATGCCTTAAAATAAAAAAAAAAATGGAAAGAAAATCCTGACACAAAGGATCATAATTTATGCATGAAAGGGTTAATAAATGTCTCTTAGCAAGTTGTAGTAATTTTTTTTCTGCTGCCCACACTGATGTTGGAGAATCAGAATCTTAAATAGCAGCTTTATCCATCAACAACCAGTTTAGGTGTTTTTGGGGTCGTTGTTCAAAACTCACACCAAAGATGGTTTAGAAACAGTCTGACGTTGAACATGAGGAGCTCGACTCCCTAAAGCCTGGTCCACACTAGAAAACCAACCGGCTTCACTGAGCTCCACCAACTCGGCAAAGACATGTGGCAACATTTTCAGCAAGATTTGTGCGAGGAATTTGATAATAGCGACACAAATATCTGGTCCAATTACAACCAGCTAAGAGGATTATATCTATTATCATGCCACACCAAACAAGAACAGTTCAAATGTTTTACTAATAAAAGATACTGGCATTCTAAGGATGAGTGTATGATGTAAGCCTTTAGCCAACACCATAGATGGAAAAGTAATTTTAAAAAGCCTCCATTTAGGACTCAGACATGCACTTTTACCAAAACAATGCAACGCAATGGATGCTTTTTTTGAATAAAATCTTCATTCTTCTAGAAGCTCCTGAGCTACAAAATAAAATAACTGCCTTAAAAAAACAAACATTGGGACTGAACCTGATGGAGAATCTGTGGAGAGAGTTAAAGTTTGGGCTCCTTCAAACCTCAGAGACATGAAGAGTATGATTAATATAACGTCAATAAAGATTATTTCTGATTATTGAGAACGACAAACAATTTTCATTATTAAAACTTTAAAAAGATGCAGATTTTCTTTCAGAAATCTATTTCTATTTTCACGTTGCGTTACCTTTTGTGGGACGCCTTTCTCATTTCCTATCAGAAACAAACTTAGTGACTGAATGGAGATCAAATTTAATCTGGCACGACCAGATATTAATGACTAGGAGAGGTAATTCAGAGAAACACAACCCATATTTCTATTCTTTTACTTTGAGTTATCCTCTCTTGCATGTCTTTTTTGTACCTGCGCTCCTCTCCTCATCCTAGGAGCTGGTGGCTTCCTGCCCTGCACACATTAGCCCTGTCTGCTCCGTCTGAGGGTCACTGAGGGGGCAGCAGCAGCAGCAGCAGCAGCAGCAGCAGCAGCAGCAGCAGCAGCAGCAGCAGCAGAAGCAAGAGCCACACGTCAGAGTCGCTCCAACACGGCTGATTTGGTACAGTCATTTAGTGCCAGCATATCAATCATCAGGTAATTACTGACGCGTCACCTTTTGACCCGGTAGCTGCCGTATTAAAATGGAGATAAATACTCCTGGAGGATCATGTGAGAAGAAGCGTGATCTAAATCTCTGTAAGAGGCTCAAACATCTGCTGTTTCCCTCCCCCCCTCTTCCATGGATTTACACTGGAATGGATTGAAGTTTACGTACAGCACATCTGCCGGACTACTGGGCCACACGGACATCAGCACCTTGTCTGATGAAGCCGTCATCTCCGTCTGCTGTGGTCTGTTTTTAAAGTCTTCACCTTTGAGGAAACTGTTTACCAAAGAGAATAAGGCCAAACGACAGATGTTTGACGTGTGCATCATAGGAACAGCAATCGCCAGTCACTTTATTAGGTTGTTTACAAGTCGGACTCCCTGTTAATTCTTCCTGGAATGGGTTCGTCAAGGTGTGGTAACCATTTCTAAGAGATTTTGATCAATTTCGACTTGGCCTCTCGCCGTTACTGCTTATTTTTCAGCTCCAAGCCAATAATGTGACTCTTTCATTCCACCATATCCCCAAAAGAGCTCTATTAACTTCAGATCCAGTGACTGTGGAGAAGAGTGAACTCATTATATTGATGAAAAAAAAAAGTTTGAGATGATTTGAGTTTTGTGAAGTAGCCATGAGGGGACGGGTAATCTGTGGTCATCAAGGCAGGATTCATGAACATCAACAACATTCTGGTGTTTAAATGATGCTCAACAATTACTAAAGGGCCCAGAATGAGCCAAAAAAAAACACCGACCAACATTACATACACCATTACACCAACACCACCAAGTCATATTCAACAGCTCTAAATGCTTTGAGCTGCCGACGTGTGACGGACAAATTCTCTTTTTGAGTAACGCGCAATCAACCAAAACAAAACGGATGGTGGATTAAGATAGAAATTTGGAAACCTTTCCCAAAATCCTTGCAGATTTTTAAGTGAAACTGGCTAATAAACTCTGAAATAAGTCTCTAATGGTCAATTGGAATAAACGTAAGCATAGAAAATAAAACTCGCCCGTGAATAAAAACTTTGAGCAGAATAATTATCAGCTTGTTTTATGAAAACATGCAGCCTTTTACCTGTGTGGGTCCTCTGATGTGCCTTCAGATGGGAGCTCTTGGTGTAAACCTTCCTGCAGCCATTAAACTGGCACCGGTGGACTCTCTTCTTGTTCTCAGGAATATCTCCTCCCAGACTTCCTCCGCCTCCCTGCTCGCCGTCGCTCAGCGCTCCTCCTCGGCTCGGCGGGGAAGGCAACGCACGCGCCGCCACCACCTTGGTCGCCGCTAGTCCCACCTTCTTCGCCACCAGCTTTAGCGTTAACGTGCCGTCTGCCGTGGCGGTGAGCGTCTGTGTGGGCTTGAAGAGGTGCCGGCCGAGCTCCGGCGACGACGGCGGCGTCAGGGACGTGACGGCGGCGCTGAGCTGCGCGGCGCTGACTCCTCCGACGGCCTGGTCCTTGATGTCGGTTCCGGCTGCCGCCTGACCCTTGGTTGGACTGGGCACCTGAAGGATTTTGGCCTGGACCTTGGGGAGGGTTACGAGTAACGGCGGGGGGCTCGGCTGGTTGGGGAGGCTGGGCAGGAGCGGGTCCATCAGGTCTTCGTCGCTGTCGCCGCCTTGCATGAAGGCCGGTGTTAGGAGACAGTCCAACTCCTCGTCAAAGAGCTCCGAGAGTCTCTTGGGCTCCGTCTGTAGATACCTCTCCAACTCTAGACATGTCTGCGAAGGGAAAGGGACACCAAAGTCAAAAAGCGCAATTTCCTTAACCCGTTATCCCCATTTCATTTAACATCTTTCAGACTCAACAGGGTTTCACACAAATCCCCATAACCGGTCAGGCAACTGAACGGAGGGTGAAAGGCCCAGAGACCTTCCAACCAAACGTCCACCTAAACCTTTTATCCACACGACCTTTTACATTACACAAACAGTTTCCAAAAGTCAACAAAGCCTCGCCTCACACAATTTCTCCGCACATCTGTATACTCACTGGTCTCCCAGTCTAATTTAACTTGGATATCGGCTGTAGGCGTTCTATTTCTCTGCAGCTGCTGACCATGTCACCTGGCACACGGCAGTCCTGCGAGAGGAGGGATTTATTCTGTGATTGATTGCCGCTGCCTGGACAAGCTCTCTGGAGCCCTGAACTGTGGAGGCCTTGCCTGTTTCCCTCTGCTCAGCCAAATCAACCAGCCGTGGAAGTTATATGGAGAGATAGAGGAAGTGAGGTGACAGGTGAAGACAAAAGAATAATAAGGGGAAAAAAAGAAAGAGGAGATAATGAGAAAAAAATAAAGAAATATGGGAGTTGTTTCTTTTTATTTATCCATCTACAAGAACTTTATGTTTTTCTGCTACACTTGTAGCAGAATCATCACAGTTGTTGGTCTGCAGGCCCTGCAGCGCCTTTCATCAAGGGCACCTGAGTCATTACCTCAAGGAATCGGAGCCAAGAAACCTTCCAGTGACTAACTCAATTTTACAACCCCAAGCCTGCGTTTACCTCTCAAGACTTAAAATGTTGTTTGTTTGTTTTGTTTTTTTATTATTCTGTGCCGTCAGTCACTCCTGAGTTGTACAAGGAGCTGTTTGTTTCAGGAATGTTTCTGCTCTGATTTTTATTGTATTTTATTGTCGACATCTACAGCTAGTGCCAGTGTTTGATTCTGGTAAAATGGCTTTCTGCCTATGGCCAAAGGCAAAGAAGAAACAAACAAACAAACAAACAAACAAACAAAAAACAACTAGTTATATGGTCTTTTGCTAATACACTCTTTGTGTGGCATCCAGTGTAATTACTGTAAGAAAAGTGTGTATAAATATTTCTATGAATTCATACCATGGTGATGTCTGAGTCATAGCTTATGATTCAACCTGATTACTCCACACTGAGATGAGAGCAATCTACATATTCTGATCAATTAATATGTGATCAATGGTATTTTAATCCTCAGTGTTTCTGATAAGATGTATAATTGTTGGGGGGTTTTCAGGGTTTTTTTGCAGAATGGGTTTTGTTGGTGTGGATACATTTGTCTGTCTTCAACATTTGCAAGTAACATATTTGTGTTTGTCAGGAGACACAATTACTGAATATACCAAGTTTAAGAGATGGAGGTAAAGCTTACAGAGATGTTTCACACAGAGGTAACCTGAATCTTACATTATGGTATAATAATAATAGCTGTAATCCTAATTGGATGGCAATGGAAGCTAAAACAAGGATTGTTGGAAGATGAGTATATAGATGAGTATATAAACTCATGCACCCAACACATAAGGAATGAGTATGTAAAAATCCATACTTTTCAATATTTCTACTTGCATCATATTCAGTGTACCTCAATAACGTCACTCCATCAACAATATTTTCCGGAATATAGAGCGCATCTTATCATAAGCCGCATCTACAAAAAAAACAGTGCTGGATCTATTACGGATGCCATTCCTCCGTGTCCAGAGCCGAACCATGGATTTGTTCACGCTGAGTTTATGTGCAGCGGCTCTATTTACTACCAAATCGATAACCTTCAACTTAAAAGCTGCATCATATGAGTGAAGAAATTTCTCTGTCATTCCTGCTGCTAGCATGGGCTTGTTCTAAATGAACAATAGCGCTTTCTTCTTTGATTTCCAATTTTGACTCTCAATGATTCACTTCCTGCTTAAGCGCCCCCTGGTGGTTGAAGAAAAATCCACAGAAAAGCTGCACCGGGCTTTAAGCCGCTTGGTTCAAAGCATAGGGGGAAAAAGCAGCGGCTTATAGTAAGAAAAATACAGTATATTATATTGTGCGCTGTGCAGATGAAAATTTGCTACATTCAACTGGAAACCATCAGGAATAAAGACCACTGTAAGCTGGACGACGGCAACAATCCACACAATCTGTGCAACGCCATAAACCTCTCATAAGACTCAGCAAATTCCACCTAAAATGCATCTAAAAGGTCGATGTTCTTTTCTATTCAATTGTTTTCATCCCTATCCTAATGCATGTTCTCCTTCTCGGTTCATGTTAATAAATTCTAAAAAAGGCGCAATATCAAACTTTCTACTGCTAACGTTTGTCCAACAAAAAGCATGATGGATTATGTGCAGCTTAAGGAACAGACCACAAGTCAGAGCCTGCTGTACTTTTGGTTTTGTACTCTTAGTGATATTTGTATTTTCTTAGTGATATTTCTAACATTCAGCCATCTAGTTCATAATGCAGATAGCTTTTAAACTTTTCTCAAATGCTGTGCTGACCTGTTGACCTTTTCACACTGTAAATTTTTTAATGAACACATTGAAGGGAAATTCTGATCACACAGCAGCAGAGTTATTTTCTGAAAGACTTCCCAGGCCATTGGATTAAGGGGTATCACTGGTTAACTCTTTTGTTTTCTTACGCCTGCAGAACAAATTCTTTCACTTCGTTATTAGCTGACATTAGTCTAACGTTTCTCAGTTGTTTCTCTATTTGCTTCCACAACGCTGCCAACTCAGCACTTTCCCAAAGCCTCGTGTCTCTGCTTGTGTCCAGCCGCTCACCACTTCCTTCTTTGTGCCCTCTTGGAAAGTGAACCTCGTCTTTGGCCGGAGGCCACTGGCAGCTGAGGGTTTTTACACCGATGCCCCGGCTCTTTCTGCACTGGTCGCTCAAACAGCTGCTACACCCACATTTTTTCCTGCATTTTCTCTTCTTCGGCTGCAGCCGCACGGCTCCGTCTATTCAGACAGGCCAGTTTTGCAGCTTTGCTTTGCTGGGCATTTATTGATGAAACAAACAAACACGTTTTATGTTCACGTCTGTCGACAGATGATAAGCTGAATTTCTTTTTTTCCCCCCTCCCCTTTCTCCTCATTTCTTAAGGATGCTCATTTGCATATGAATGTAAATCAAAAGATATTTCTTAGCAGTGGACACTGGCTCACGAGGATATGTAAACGATGATAAGCGTGTCTGTAACAATGTCTTTTGGAAAATGAATACTAAGGGCGCAAAGCGAGCCAGCTTGGCCTTTTTGTCCAGATAGTTGCTTTGCTTTGTGAGCATTTGTGTTTCTTCCATTAATCTCTGGCTGTTGTACAATATCTAGTCAAGTATGCAATGTGAAGCTATTGTGCTCATCTTCATATGAGATTGTTTGCTAAGAAAAAGGCTCAGAGTCCAACAGGAGATGATTAATTAGCCCTCAGATTATCTGGAGAGCAAGTTAAACGAGACGAGGCGGGAGTCACAGCAGCATCTTTACGTGGGGATTTACAATAAACACAACAACAAAGCCAAATGAGATTGTTGGAGGTTTACACGGCAATCTGAAAGTGGTCAAAGTGTAATTTCCTTGTATTTGGTTATTTTACGTGTTCATGAAAAACAGTCCCATTTATTTGTTTACTTACTAATTTTCAGTAGCCAGTGTCTCCAGTTATGCTCTGTTGGTATACAGCTGCCCCAAAGCAAAATCATTTTTCACTCATAATTTTTCACTCCTTGCTAAAGTAAAAAAAAAAAATTAAAAAATCATGCATTCTTCTTAGCGTTTTTCTAAATATAAATGCATGAATAATGTGGAAAATCATGTCTTAATTAAGGCACTATTGTATCCTTTCAACAACAAACTTAACATCTGGCTTCATGGTTTAGTTGCTAAAAACATAAACTTTACAATGGCACACGGACTGCAATATTTTCCAGGGCTTCATTATATCAAGAAAATGTGCAATTTTGACGTCACTGTGGAAAACTGTCACTAAGACTTTGGTTGCCATTAATCCAAATTGGTGATTTCTTCTAGCAGCTTTTCTTCATGTATGAATCTGAATATGTATCAGATGTGGCCACAAGGGCAGGAAAACGCCAACAAATTGGCCAAAAATATATTTTATTATATTGTACGCAGACCATGAGTGCATGGAGCTTATAATTTTGCACTCAAGCTCGCTCGTGGGATTGGGATTTTGCAGACATTGATATCAAGAAGATCATGAGTTGGTATATTTTGCAGTAGACGTGGTACCCAAATTAACCTTTAAAAAATTGCATGATTTAGGTGACTGCTTTGTACTGATCATTTGCAAAACATTTCTAGAGAACTGAGGTTTTTCTGTTTTTCTTTAGGGTGTGGGAAAGTATAAAAAAATGCTGCAGATCTCCTTTATAAGTCTTGAACCCTCTGAGTTATTTCTTAAAGAATATTGAACCATCGTTTTAACTCCGAATTGAAAATAAAAATAGAAACACCTTTGTGTGTCCTGGCAGGGGCCTGAATGATGCTTGGGATTTTCGGGGGAGGGTGAGCTGAGGCAGAGGATAGAAGGAGCCTGAGGGGGCCTGCGGGGGGGTGCAGAGAGAGAGAGAGAGGCAGAGAGCGAGAGAGAGAGCGAGCGAGAGAGAGAGAGAGAGAGATCAAATCAAACCCATAGACGGCGGTGAACTGATCGACTCTGACATCACGCGTATGACCTTCTCCTTCGTCTGTTTCTCCTACACACTGTGAATATCAGGTAACAGTGACATGCAGAGTGTGTGTGTGCGCGTTTGTTTATAATACCTTGTGGGGACGATTTTCCTTGACACATTCTATGTTGTGGGGACCAATTCCCCTTGTGGGGACCGGAGCCTGGTCCCCACAAGGGGAAACCCTGTTTTTGGGTCAGGAGTCAGAGTTAGGACTAAGGAGTGTATTGAGCTTTGGTTAGGGTTAGGTATGTGATGGTTAGGGTTAGGAAAAGGGTAAAGGTAAGGTTTTGGGCTGCAGAAATGAATGGAAGTCAATGAAAAGTCCCCAGAAAGATAGCCACGCAAACGTGTGTGTGTGTGTGTGTGTGTGTGTGTGTGTGTGTGTGTGTGTGTGTGTGTGTGTGTGTGTGTGTGTGTGTGTTTTTTGACTTGACCTTTCTCCATATGTTATGGGACAGAACAGGAGGTGAGGCCTACACATGCTATCAGTCTAATCTGTTGGCCAGCAGCTACACACACACACATTGGGGTACCCTCATCCATATGGAGATATATAATATCTGAATGCCTGCTTCTAAAAAAAAATGTAATTCTTACATTAATCTTTATCTTAACCCTCACAGAACTATTTTAACGTATGTAATCTCAACAAAACTTATGTTTTTAACCTCTAAAACACACGCACATGCATGTACGCACACACACATACACACACACACACGCACCCTCAGTCACATATGGGCAAAAATTGGATTTCAACACTTTGGATGGAAACACTGAAAACTGATTTACTGACTATAAAAACTGAACAAAACTCCTTCAGAACAAAACCATAAACCTTCCAGACTGCCTCAGTGGCAAAGGACGCTCAGACTGGAAGCCAAATTTAAAAAAACAAACAAAAATGAAACACTTTGTACACATGATTTAAGCAGGTTTTGCTGCGACTGGCTCTGTTCATCTGGTTTTTGTTTGACATAGTGGAACAAACGCTGGACTGGAAGGTCGGAGCTCCAGTATCATCGGTGTGCATGTGAGATGTTCCCAACAGCGCAAAGGTGCAAAGGCATTATAAGCCACACAATGTAAAAGTACTCAAATTCATGGTCAAGTGTATAATTTGAACAGCTTGACTTTAATGAATATCGATTCATTACATGCCTAACTACCATAGAAAATGTATTTTACAATATAAGAAATGTATTGATTTCATTATATATCGTTTCCATAGCTGATTTTTTTCCCAATACTTGAAAAGAATCTGTGTTCTTCCTATATGGAGTTTGTGTGGATTCTCTCTGGGTACTCCGGCTTCCTCCCACAATCCAACAACATCAATTGGTCGCTCTAACTTGGTGCTAGTGTGTGTGATGTACGAATGTCCTGTGTGTGTCTGTGTTGCCCAGTGACGCACTGGTGACCTGTCCGGTGTGTCCACCTCCCTCTTGCCTAATGACTGCTGGAGATAAACACCGAGCCCCATGTGACCCTGCAAAGGACAAGTGGCTATAGACAATTTGCAGGTAATGGTCTACGCTGCTCTGGGTCAGTGCTGAAGTCAGCTGCGTGCATTTCCAAGTCATACATTCTGCAGTACACTTAGACATAAATCAAAGTAAATTGATGCGTTCAGAAACAGGACGCATCATATTTAACCTGATAAAGAGCAGCAGCATTTGAAAATAGAGGTATTCTATCATCTCCGCTGCATCTCTTTCCGTTCTCCACATGTGCGTGTTTGATTTAATATTTTATCTAAAATAGCTGCCAGTGACGTGGACGCTCAGTGTGTGTGTGTGTGTGTGTGTGTGTGTGTCTCTTTGGCCTGCTGAGGTCTATTAATAATGAATGCAGAGAGCACAGGGTTCTGGATGGAAGCGCTAAGAGCTTTTGACAGACAAAGGATGATCGAGGACAGAGCTCCACAAACAGACTGAAGTGGATCCAGCAGGAAGACGGAGGCTGGGGGCTCCTGGGGGGGCTGTCTGTGTTTACATGCAGTCTGTTATGTGACTATTACCAACATCGCCATTAGGACAATGATGAAATTAAGCCATTTACATGATTCTGCAAAGTGACACTTCCTGTTAAGTGTCGACTTCACATGTGGTTATTGCCACATAAATGCTGCTTGAGCAACACAACATTAAACAGCTTGAAAATGGATTCAACTGGTCCATAAAAACACCCCAGTTATCAACATGAGCAGTATCACATTAAACTCAATTAGCGGCATTTATTTATTTTTTTGTTTTATTTTATTTTACAAAGTCTTTGTTTGGGGAAGGATTAATTTGTTTGCAAGAAAACGTTTTAGGAGGAGTTTCTTTTTAAGCACATAAAAGCAAATGTTTGAGTTAAACACAGGCCTGGTGCATGTTGGGGGTCTGCGGTCACACAGAACCAGTATGAACTGGTATGTCCTAGTATCAAGTCTTTTGTTGAGAATAAATAATTCTCTGTTTTCCTTCTATCTCTTTTTGCTAGTTGCTAAGCTAAATGAAATGACATGTTAGGAAATGCAAATGAGAACTCAGGCTAAAGGAAATTACACACTAGGGAACGCCATAGATAGAGGCTAACAGAGGAAGTTACCAAGTGTTGCTTGTTGCCATTCTGTCCTACTAGCTCCTAAAGGTAGCATGAGAAATGGACCAGCTGTATTTTGGAATTAATACATGGGATTCATGAACTCAACTCTCTGACTCTTCATCAACCTCAAACATCAAGAACTCAGCATGGAGAACAGATTAATTCCCCACACTCTCTAGAAATATAGCACAATGTTTAGATTTAGATACGTCACAGATTTTAGCAAAACACTGTTGAGGAAAATATTTGACACGCTCTTATTCATAACTGTATGTATTTTCTTAGTCATCCACACAATAACTTACTGGGAAAGAAACATAAAGAACAACACATTACTGAATCATTCATGATCAGCCAGTTGCCTGACTGTGACAGCTGTCATGGTATATTTTATTAAAAGAAAGTTTACGAGCTCTGACAAGTGAAAGCGCCAAGAAAAGTTGCTCAAAAAAGATTCTAGTCAACAAGTGGCGAATGGTATGCAACAGAAAAAACAAAAGTCCTTCTTTTGTGGATATGCTATGTTAAAAAAAATTGTTACCTATGTTAAGACAGGATACTCAAAGAGTACAAATTTCAATTTTCTTGAGATATGGAGCATTAGTGTTGGCTATTGGACTGCTGAGTAATGTCGCATTGCAGTTCATATTAAATTAGAACAAAGACGGATAAAGTCATTGTTTTGGATCAAATCAACCAAATTAAGCATAATCAGGTGTGAAAAGAAAACTCCTGCTCATGTAAGCTTCACAAGAAACGGACAGGATTTCAGAAATATTTATTTGACAAATGAAGAACAATATTTTGTCAAACTACATAAAAGGGGAGGGGGCTTCCTCTATCCTTTTGTAGCAGTGTTCTCAAGCTAGCCAACTTGTCAACGCAGCTGATAAGCTACTTCCTTTCCAACTTCAACAAATAACTCAGATTCATATTCAGAGCTCGTCACAATAGCTTACATCAAAATCAAAGCAATTGGAGAGTACTATGGGAGACATAAGTAAGATTAGGAAATTAGTGATTGTTTTTTTTTTTTGTGTGGCAGAAATAAAACCCCAGACGGCAGCAGTGAGGACTAAAACTCACCATATGCAGTGCCCTGGTCTACCGCCATGCTGTGTGTCCCGGTAAATGTTTCTAATGTTGCGAGAACTTGTTATTTTTAGAAAGATCACTGGCAAAATTATCTAAAAGATTAAACTCATCAGAGAACCAAAGTGTCAGGATCTGTGTTTTTCTGTGTTTATTTTTGAGTTTTCTGTGTAGTCCTGTTCCCTGTGAGTCTCTGTCTCTGCGTCTTCCCCGTTAATTGTTTCCCAGGTGTGTCTCGTTCTCTTGATTACCCCTTGTGTATTTAGTCTCCCCTGTTGTCTCTGTTCCTCGTTGGGTCCTTGTCATTTGTCGTGTCTACGTCAGTCATTCTGCCGGCACAGTTGAACTGTAAGTCCTGTGCCGGCATTCGCTCTTTGTGTCAGCCCAGCTCTCTAGTAGAACTGCTAAGTCCTGGTTTGCTGTAGCTCTTCGTGTCAGTCCTTTTTTTGTTTCAGTTGCTACCGGTGCTGA
>CAEGAF010175635.1:0-10694 GCA_903067075.1 Micropoecilia bifurca | reverse complement strand
CCTCATGTTTCCTGTTTCCTCCTGATCCTCATGTTTCCTGTTTCTTGTTTCCTCCTGATCCTCATGTTTCCTGTTTCTTGTTTCCTCCTGATCCTCATGTTTCCTGTTTCCTCCTGATCCTCATGTTTCCTGTTTCCTCCTGATCCTCCTGTTTCCTGTTTCTTGTTTCCTCCTGATCCTCATGTTTCCTGTTTCCTCCTGATCCTCATGTTTCCTGTTTCCTCCTGTTTCTTGTTTCCTCCTGATCCTCATGTTTCCTGTTTCCTCCTGATCCTCCTGTTTCCTCCCGTTTCGTGTTTCCTGTTTTCTCCTAATTAGGAGGAAACAGGAAGACGATCCCAGTTCTTCTTCTTCTTCTTCTTCTCTTTAGACCTTCTGATTTTTAAACACTGCTGATATTTAGAGAGACATTTATTACAAACTTATCGTCACAAATGAAACTTTGAAAAACTTCTCAATCAAAAAGTATGTTTTGAGAGTATTTTCAGATAGTTCTATATAAAGTTAGTTTGTTCTGATTTTTGTTTTCAAATGATCTTTTAAGATTTTTAAGTTTTTCAGATTTCATTTTCCAATTTTGTTTAAATTTGGTTTTATTTAGGATTTTATTTTTCAAATTGTTCTCAGATTTTATATTTTTCAAATTTTCAGATTTTATTTTTTGAATGTTACATATTCAATTTATTTAGTCAGATTTTATTTCTTCCATTTTTTGAATTACTTTTTCAAATTTAATTTTCTAATAATTTAAAGATTTTATTTTTCCTCTTTTTTCACGGATAAATTATTTTAATGTGAGACACTGAATTTATTAGTTTATTTATTTTACTGTTTATGTGCATTATAGTTCACAGCTCCCCAGTGTTTTTTGTTTATTATAAGTTAACTCCTTCAGAACTTGATTTTGTGTCTGTCTTGTGCCGTGATTCTCTGTACTAAGGTTTCCTAAACGTCACTGAATGCGTCTATTTTTTGTGTTTTCCTCTAATGTGCCGTTTTGCGAGCACCAGGTGTGACACACTGAGTTTTCTTGCGTTGAGGTAAATAAAACCCATTTTTTCACAGAAACGACTCCAAACATCAGCTTTTCCTGATCCCAGCAACATTAACCGTAAAAAAAATAACATTTAAAGACAATTTAAGAGTCACAAAATCTGAAAGAAGAATGTTTTGAAGAAAGATCTAGTAAATGATGGGAGTTTACTGTAAATCTGTTGAATCGTGTCCCGGGTCCTGCAGGCGCTAAGTGGATGCCCATCTGGGCCCAGACCTCCAGCAGGGATCCGGTTTGACCCACAATAATCCGGTTTCTATTGACTTCCTGTCGCTCTGAGTTGCTGCTTATGAAGAGCAGCAGCAGAAACAAGTTTTTATGTCTCCATTTACTGTAATAAATGAGATCAGAGCCGCGTTGGCAGCAGCAAAACTCCAGACCAGCAGAGATTCTGGCTGCTGGGAAACAGAACCGGGTCAGAACCCAGGTTCACAGTCGGACTGAACGAAATGAGACGAATGAAGCATGGATAACAGGTAGGCTAGGCTAGCAGGTAGGCTAGGCTAACATGTAGGCTAGGCTAACAGGTAGGCTAGGCTAACAGGTAGGCTAGGCTAACAGTTAGGCCAGGCTAACAGGTAGGCCAGGCTAACAGGTAGGCCAGGCTAACAGGTAGGCCAGGCTAACATGTAGGCCAGGCTAACAGGTAGGCCAGGCTAACATGTAGGCTAGGCTAGCAGGTAGGCTAGGCTAGCATGTAGACTAGGCTAACATGTAGGCCAGGCTAACAGGTAGGCCAGGCTAACATGTAGGCCAGGCTAACAGGTAGGCCAGGCTAACAGGTAGGCTAGGCTATCATGTATGCTAGGCTAGCAGGTAGGCTAGGCTAACATGTAGGCCAGGCTAACATGTAGGCCAGGCTAACAGGTAGGCTAGGCTAACATGTAGGCTAGGCTAGCAGGTAGGCTAGGCTAACAGGTAGGCTAGGCTAGCAGGTAGGCTAGGCTAACATGTAGGCCAGGCTAGCAGGTAGGCTAGGCTAACAGGTAGGCTAGGCTAACAGCTGCTAGCTTCTGAAAGGCTCCTGTGGCGTTAAAATGAGCAGCAGGATGGATTTGAAACGTTTTGCAGCGACTAAAATGATCCATGATGGAAAAGTAAAACCAGCTGAGGAATTTATTCATCTGTTAACTTTAACTTCTGCAGAGTTTCTCCAGGTTCTGAAGAACTTTGGATCCATCAGAACTCAGTCTGACATACTGCTGCTCCTCTGGGAGGAAGAGGTCAGAGGTCAGGGAGGGATTGACCCAGAGCCAGACATCGCTAGCTGTTAGCATTCCAGCCATCAGTCAGCGGAAGTGGAAGCTGTGACACATTCAGACTGGAAATGTTTTTATGAGAAGCTGATCTGACTGGATCTTTGGGACAGAACCGCTGATTCTAGCTGAGATCCAACAGGAAGTCAGTAGCTAAACTCCTGGAGGTTCAGCGTCTGTCTCCGCAGCAGGACGGTTTTCTGCCTCCATATATTCTCTTATTCAGCCTCCAAAAGCTACGGAATCGTTACAACATGAGAGAAACTGTAAATATGTATTTAATCTGCTTGTTGAACAGATGAGGTTCGTCATCCTGCAGCTGGTCTGTGATGGATGAGAATCTAGTTGGCTTTTTGAACATCTCCCTGTTGTTGGAGATAAAAAATGGCCGAGCTCAGGTAAAAACACGAGTGTCTGCTGCTGACTGAGGGTTTAATCATCCCCAATAATCTCTGCTGAATCTGGAGGTCCTACCTGTAGCTGCCGGGAATTAATTACAGGAATCAGTCCTCTGCAGTTTTACTGTCCTTGGGTGATGAAGACGCTGCTGATAAAAGTTTGAAAATGTGCAGAATCCGTAAAATACATTTAATCTGCAGGAATCAGCTCAGAATTACTGGTTATTAATTTTACTGAATGTTTTATTATCATAAAAAGCATCAGATGTGGGAATGTGGAGCAGATTGGTCACGTTCTGCTCAGGCACAACGTTCCGGTTCTGTTTGTTTTCTAATTGAATCGTTTTCTTTTTTAATTATATCTTTATTAATTCTTGAGAAAGTATCATTTACATAACATTAGGCATCACCAAACTAATTTCCACATTTGAAATAGGATTCACATGTATCCAAAATATAACTATACTTCTCTGAGAAAGAGTATAAAGGGATCATAAGGAAAAAAAGAGTGTGAAGGAAGAAACTAAGGGAAAGAAAGAAGGAAAAATAATTAAAAAGGAAAAGAAAATACAATAACAAAAAATATAACATGAAATAACTGTAAGGTGTGGCTATCATAGGATTATAGGAGCTTTAAGAAGTTTGGTCTTTAAAATGAAATCAGGTCTTTTAGGTTTTACATAATCTACCCAAATCCTCCAACACTGATCAAATTGTTCAGTCCTTTGATTGAGGCTGTTATTTTTCCCATTTCATAAATGTTCAATGTTAATCCAGTCGTCTAATGTTGGCTTGTCATGTGACGACCATTTTCTTGTAATGTTTTTCTTACTTGCCGTTAGTAAGATAGTCATCAGGTATTTGTTTCTTTTTGTGGCGTCTTGAGGAATTATGGCTAAATACATAAGATGAACTCAAAAGGAATGCTTTGCTTAAAATATCTTGTAAGGCTCCATTTATCTCTTCCCAGTAATCTCCTATAAGCGGTGAGTCCCAGAAGACATGATAGTGGTTTGCATTTTGATTTCTACATTTTCTCCACCATGCGGGACGATTTCCATCATAGTGACATTTCTGATCAGGTGTCATAAAGAATCTCACCAGGTTTTCCATCCATATTCTTGCCAGTGTATTGATTTATTGTATGTCCACTGATGGCTCCATATTATTCCTCCTCTGTTATCGTCAAGTTGTCGTCTCTCCCCCATCTTGCTTTGACATGTTGGGTTTCTAATTGAATCTTTAGGAGAAACAAAATGAAATCCTGCAGGAATTTTCTCTGAATTTTCAAAATGCAGTAAAGAACATTAACGACCTGATTAATGTCCATTTTAATCTTCCACACTCGTTTGTCTTAGTGATTTGTGAGCTGCTGCATCATTTACTCGGTGATTCCCAACGTTTGCTGTTTTTTGGAAACCTTTCCTGTTAACAGGACAGCAGCTTCTCCCAGCTTCACCTGCAGCTGATGCAACGCCGTGGTAAACATGTCGCTGTCACAACTTTGTCAGAAAACCTGCTGCCGCCATCAAATTTAAACTAAAATCCATTTAAATTTCCGCCTTTCTAGATTTCAGCCGCTGTCTTTGTATCATTAAGTAAAGAGTTTGTGTGGTTGTTTCGTCATGCAGCAGCTGATTGGCTGCTCCGCCTGCGCCTCACCTGTCAGCGTCTGCCTGGCGGCGCTCAGGTTGATGATGGGACGGATGTCGGCTGGTGAACATGAGCATGTCGGCCTGCAGGCTTGATGCGTCCAGAAGGAAACCAGATTCTGCCGAATCGCCCCGGTTCCCCGTAAAGCCGCTGAAAATCACTGCGATTTGGTTCTGAAAGGGAAGATGAGCGGATCTGTTTTTATGTTTTCCATAAAGTGTCTCCGAGTTTCTGCTCGGATCCATTCTGGAAGATTCTGCCTGGTTCATGTTTCCTTCTTTCCACAGAACCGCAGCCTGTAATTTCACATCCCTGCACGGTTTATTCTGCTCCACTTTCATAAAATTGCTGAAATTACGTTTTAAAATTCATGTTGCTTTCAATACAGCGGGAATATTTTTCTTTTTGTGTAATTTCTGGTTTAGCTGTAAGCAGAAGAGTTTTTCTTTTGGTCGATTTAAGAAACAAAATCAGCCTGAGAAGCAAAAGCAAAACTTTTACCTGTAAAGATTCATTTTTAATCAATAAATAAATCAATAATTTCTGGACATAACATCACTCTGAGAAGAAAAGTTTAGGAGCGAACACTAGGAAATGATTTAAAGGGGCAGCATCTTTTAATCTTTACATTATGTTATAATTTTATTCATTAATAACAAACCTGGAGTGTTGCTTTGTTTCTTTCATGTCTGAGAAGTCATTTCATCTCCATGGCAACCAGCCGGCTGTTAAAACGCCTGGGTGGCCTTAGCTCCGCCTTCGAGGCGCAGCTCCTCCCCCCTCAGCTCCTTCAGACTAGCCAGCAGCAATTAGCAACCAGCTGCTGCTCAGAGAAATGCTGGCAGAAACGTTAAAGGGTTAATAGAGGACAACTTCCCAACATGGCTCCTCTGGACCTTTAGGAAGAGCAGCAGGTTGCAGAACATTTGCTGTCTTAATAATTCCGAAATCTTAATAGAGAAAAGGAAAAACTAAACAAATATGATCCAAACAGAAGATAAATGTGAACATTTTCTGTTTAGAGAATTAGGCAGTTTGGACTCAGTTGGGATTGTCTCTTCCTGGTTCTGGTACCGTTTCACTTTATGTTTTTGCAGCTTCTGGAGAAGGAGCCGTCAGGAGGTCCTGACCAGCCAATCAGAAGCAGATTAGACAACAACTGCAATGGAGTCGATTCTTTTCTGACTTTCTTCATTATTTACATCAGAAAGAGAGACAGAAATGTAAACAATGTGACTGGAGATGAAGCTGAAGCCGAGTTTTAGTTTCTGAGATCATCCAGGTGGGAGGAGCTTTGATGACATCATCACTTTCAGAGGCTGAAGGTTCTGGAGGCCATTTTGGTTCATCTGGGAGCTGAAGAAACCTTTGCTCTGCTTCTGTTTTATTAAAGTTCATGTATGATTGTATTAATGGTAAATCGCATCCTGTCTGCGCTGCCCCCTGCAGGACGGAGGGAGCAGGACGATGGGGGTCGGCTTTTCTCCGCGCCTCACCCTGCTGTGCCTCGGCCTCGTCTCCGGGGTTCGAACCCTCAACCCCGACGACCCCAACGTGTGCAGCCACTGGGAGAGGTCAGTTCTGATTCAGCGCGGGTCGGAACCGGCCCGCCGCTCTAATGGACTCCCTGCCACAAATCAGACGCAGGGAGTCCTGCCAAAAGCCGGATGCAGAAGGGAAAAGGTTTACGGCGGCAGATGGAGGCTGTAAATCCAGAACAGTGGCAGCGACTTCGGACTTCTGGGAAGAAAAGAAAATCCCAGAGCCAGTTCTGATGAGCTGCTGTGATTGATGGGAAATTTCCAAATGGATATTAGCTGCAAACATAATTCCAGTTTTCTCTTAATGTTTCCCTTCCTGCTGATCCGTTTAAAGGGAATTTAAAATGTTTCCCTCTGAAACCTTCCAGGGAATGATGGACGTTTTCAGACCTCAAACGCTGAGGTGTCCAAACGTTTTGCTAAAATAATTTTATTGTGAATTATTTTCTTTTAATAACTTGTGTTAGCTTGTGTTTTAATTTAAAAAGTTCAGAAAAACTTGTTTTTAGTTTATTCCCAGAAACAAAAATGACAAGCATCTTTGAAAACCTTTAACTGCTTTAACTGTATTTAATTGTTGACTGTGACTGAGTCAGTTTTTGAGTAAAAAGTCACTGCAGATCTTTGGCCTGCAGCTCAACTCACTACTACCAAATTACACGATTATTGTGGGATACAGAAGGAATAAAAATATGAAAAACTATCCAGTCCATTAGAAGAAAACATTGGTTTTGTTCCTAAAAGTTAATACTAGATATAAATTTGTAATTGAAAGTTCCATACAAAGAGAAACAGAAAACTTCTCCATCTGCAGCTGAGCTGTTCCTGATCTGCATCCAGGGCCACTTGAAACTAGTCACAGGGCCGCAAACGGCCCCCGTGCCTCACCTTGGACACCGTGCTCTAACATGATGGTGGTTCTTCTTCTGCAGCTACGCCGTCACCGTGCAGGAATCCTACGCCCATCCGTTCGACCAGGTGTACTACACCCGCTGCACCGACATCCTCAACTGGTTCAAATGCACCAAACACAGGTAGGAACTCCAGGACCTTCCAACGTTCCAGACGCTCCCAACGTTCCCAACGTCCCCAACGCTCCCAATGCTCCCAAATAATCCAGAAAAACACGAGGGAGCATTTTCTGTTCAAAGTCCATTGAACCTTAAAAAGTCTTAAAATAATTGAAAACACTAAACTGGCTTTAAATACATTAATCACAGGTTTTACATTTTGTCTATATTTATCATGAAATATTTCTGTCAGGCCAAAGTTTGGGTCATCTGTCTGACATCTTTATTGCATTCTGTGCAATAAAGATGTCCCAATATATAATAAATATATAATAAATTGGGTTGATGAAAAAGCTAAATTATTTATTTAACTTTTTTTTTTTTTATTTCACTCATTTTGTTCATTTTTTTTATTTATTTTACTCACTTTTTATTTATTTCACCCATTTATTTATTTATTTAATTTTGGCTGAAATGTCTCCATACATTAGACTTTAAATAAGACAAAACTAACTCATGAGAAAACAGGGGGTTAGTTTGGGTTAGTAATTCCAGATAAGTGAAATAATCTGTCAGTGAAACTAGAACTTTTCCATCAATATTAAGGAATAAGTTTCTGTTTCTTTTCCTTTTCCTGCTAGCATAGCTTTGCTAGCTCTATTGCATTTATCATGAGTTAGTGCAGAGGTTCCCAAACCGGGGGGCGCGGCCCCTACGGGGGGCGCCGTGCCATTGCAGAAGGGGCGCGGTATGAATGAATGAATCCTCCCCTCGTTTCCTCCCCTGCTCACATACATGGTTCAGCCACAGAGCCACAGTCTAACTCTCCCTACTTGTGATCCAAAACGTTTGGGACTTTTTGCTCTGGAGATAAAATCTTAAATTTATTTCAAAATGCTCTTAAAAAGTCTTAAATTTGAGTTGCTGGAACCTGCAGAAACCCTTAAAAGATCCAAACAGAAAAAACCCTGAGAAAACACAAAAGTTCCTTTCATAAAAAGAAATAAATAAAAATCTAAAAAGTGTGGCAGGCATTTATATTCTGTCTCCAGCTTTGTGCGTCTACAGACTGAAACATCTCAATCTCAGTCAGACTGGATGCAGAACATCTGTTTTCAAGTTTTACCACAGATTTTCTGTTGAATTTAGGTCTGGACTTTGACTAGGCCATTCTAACACAGTGATCCTTTCTGGTCTAAACCATCACTTCTCATCTCTGGCTGCATGTTGAGGCAGGTTGTCCTGCTGAAACCCAGGATTTTCCTGTATTTAACTCTGACTAGCCTCCCACAGCCTGATGCTGCCACCACCGTGTCTCACTGCGTGTCCAGGCTCAGGTTTGGTCTCCTGCTAGCAAGCCGTCTCCTTCCACGCACTTCCTGGGTTCATCTGTCACAAAATCACATTAGAACGTCGCAGTTTGAGGCTGAAAAGTGAAAGAATCTGGAGTTTTATTGGTGAAACTTTGTTTCTGTAGCTCCTGCTTTGCTTCCCTTATCGATCCACTCAGCCGTTTCAGCAAGTCTCCATAAAATACTTGATTATTTCCTGGATGTTTCTGTCCAAGAGGAAGTCAGCAGCTGCTGGCGTTCTGAAGAAGGCACCTTTATTTTGCCCAGGTTTTCTGTTGGTGTTTTTAATTTCACGTTTCTGTCTGCTGGTTAACACGAGCAGAAAGACGAGCCGAGTTCAGCCGACCTCAAGCTCAGCACTTCAGGCCTCATCATGGACACTCAGAGTTTCTGTTGAAAGGACTTTTCTTCTGTTTGGAGACATTTTCAGAGAATGTTTGTGATCAAGCAGAAACTCCAAGGTTTAAACACTGAAGCAGAGTAAAAATAGAAATAATAAGAAAAGTGTTTCACAACGTGAGGAGAGCGAGGAATGATTTAACATTTCAGTTTCCATCCCAGACTTTCCTGTCACCAACGATTCTCCAGCTCTGCTGACGGTCGGTTTCAAAGAATCCGATTTAAATTGGATATTTAGCTTCTTCTGACATAACCCAGAAAATATGAGTTTATCTCCAGAAAGCTGAGAATATTTCTGAGGTCATTTTCACAGTTCATCCAACACACACACACACACACACACACACACACACACACACACACACACACAGACACACACACACACACACACAGACCCAACCAGTCACAAGACCAGTGAACCCAAGAGTTCCAGAGCAATCCCAGCATGCACTGGGAGAACATGCTGACTTTGTGCAGAAAAACTCCAGGCCAGGATTCAAACCCAGAACCTTCTAGCATTGAGTTAAATAAGCTCTAATCTGAGTTAGCATCTCATTTTCCAGCTGTTCATTTCTGTCCTGCTGTCTTTGGGGTTCCAGCTCTGTTTCCAACCGAACGTTTCCATCCAAATGTTTCCACCCAAATGTTTCCAACCGAATGTTTCCACCCAAATGTTTCCATCCAAATGTTTCCATCCAAATGTTTCCATCCAAATGTTTCCAACCGAATGTTTCCACCCAAATGTTTCCAACCAAATGTTTCCACCCAAATGTTTCCATCCAAATGTTTCCAACCGAATGTTTCCACCCAAATGTTTCCATCCAAATGTTTCCAACCGAATGTTTCCATCCAAATGTTTCCACCCAAATGTTTCCATCCAAATGTTTCCATCCAAATGTTTCCAACCAAATGTTTCCACCCAAATGTTTCCACCCAAATGTTTCCACCCAAATGTTTCCAACCAAATGTTTCCACCCAAATGTTTCCAACCGAATGTTTCCACCCAAATGTTTCCACCCAAATGTAAAGGAAAACACACATTCCTTGTGTTTCCATTGGCTGGTTTGGAGCGGGTTGACCAGGCTCCGTCTAGTTTCATCAGATGTTGACGCTAGCTAGCATGGACCACACCTCAGAAATGGAGGTTTGGGTTGAGAAATGTTCAGTGTTTTGTTCCTCTGGTAAGGCAGAAACAAACCAGTGGATTGGAAAGTTTGCTGCAACTTAATTGGCTAAAAGTGTTTTCTTCTCCTCTTTAGCTAAAAAACATCTCAAGCAGCTGTAGAAACATTTTGCACAACTGAGAAGCTTATTTCAAATTTTACAGCTTGGATCAACTTTTTCTGATGTAACATTTCAAAATATGAATAAATATTAAAATGTGGCTCCAGACTGTTGGTTCTCTCCATCGAAGCTGCTGTCCCGTCCACAGTTAGCTAACGCATATTTAGTTAGCTAAATATTAGCAAGGAAATATTGCTAATATTTAGCTAGCAAGTTTGATATTTAGTTAGTGCTCAGCTAAAGCTAAATATTTAGCACACAACTAAATATTTAGCAAATTCACTTGCCAATAAGGAAGTAGACTACCAAAATAAAAGCTGGGTCATGAGAACTTCTTCCTGAACTCCTGCTGGTGAGTCTGAATCCTCCAACGCTGATGCGTCTCTGCTGCTGTGGATCCGTCTGTATTTCCTTTAAAACGGCTCGTAGTTTCATTTCAGCTGAAATGTTCAAGACGAGGAAAAAACATGATGAGGAGATGATGCGACGCGATTCGAAAGCAGGAGTTTTTAAGGAGCTTTTATTTTGGTAGTCCAATTTGCATATTACCCAAATATTTAAATATTTTGTAAACTAAATATTTAGTGTAATACTGAGACATTTCTGAATGAAATGCTGTGTGTGTGTGTGTGTGTGTGTGTGTGTGTGTGTGTGTGTGTGTGTGTGTGTGTGTGGTGTGTGAGATATAACACCCCCACACCGAGAGGCGTGAGGTCGATCTAGCCCCCGCGCTCTCAGAGCGCCCCC
>CAEGAF010175630.1:0-32658 GCA_903067075.1 Micropoecilia bifurca | reverse complement strand
ATCATGTTATATATATATAACATCCAGCATGTTATATATATATAACATGAGATATATATACATCATGTTCAAAAACACCTGGAGTGTTGTTTTGATTCTTTCACACATTCAATTCTTCCATCTCCCATGGCAACCATTCAGCTTTACAAAACGCCTGTTTGGACCAAGCGCCGCCTTCAAGGCACAGCTTCTCCTCAGAAACGCAGTTTCCGAGCTCCTTCAGACTAGCTAGCAGCAATTAGCAAACACCTGGTGGAACTGTGCATCAGCTCAGCTCATTATACGAGCTACTTCTCAGTGAAACGCTGGTAAAAATGTTGTTAAAGGGTTTAAAGAGGAGCAATGTTGTGATGGCTTCCTGAAGGCGGAGTGTCAGAAAGAGCATGAGTTTTTAGAAACAGAGGCCGATTTTTAAGGCCTTAACTCAGAAGCCATATTTGATATATACAGCATTTTTTATAAAAACTGAAGACAACTTGATTACGAACCCATCTAACAACAGGAAGTTACTTTAGGTCTCAAAAAGCAACACCTCATAAACTGATCTAAAGAAAAAAGTGGTAAACCTTCCAAACAAACTTACTACAAAGGTGCATCAGACACTCAATCAGATTGTTGCAAAAGATCTCAGAGCAACATGTAAAGTTCTGCAGTTCTCACCTGCCTCAATTACGGTCAGAGTTCATGATTCAACAATAAGAGTGAAAATGGTTTCCATGGGGAAGTTAAAGTAAAAGTCTCAGCAGAGCAAAAGCAAACATAGAGGTTTCTCTTAGCTTTGCCAAAAGCATCTCGGCGAGCCTGAAGATTTTTGGAAAAAAGTTTCTGTGGACTCACAAGACAGAAATACAACGCCTTGAATTCTGTGTAACTTGTTAAGTTTATAACGCAGCTAACAGTATTTCTGCAAGACATCGTCATACTTACAGTCAGATGTGGTGATTAATCAGTCAATCAATTAATCAATCAATCAAGATTTTTTATTCCAATGACATTTAGTCGGAAATCTGATGGCTTTTTGTCTATGTACAGGAGAAAACTCAAAGAGACTCGTTACTGCAAATTATTGATGACTGTTCACCCCGTCAAGTGTGAAAAAAACAGCAATTAAGTTTAGAGGGCAATTACTTATCTTTCTTTCACAAAGAGTTCTTAGTAAATATAATCATTTGAAAACCGGTTTTGATAATCACTCATGTTGTCTGGGTCAGATATTAAAAACATTTTAGCAATCTGAATTGTTTAAGTGTGACAAGTAAATTAATAACACAAAACAAAATGAGGAAATACTTCCTCAAATCGCAGTAGATGTTGTGTGTGAACTCGTTTGTTTTTAACAAGTGTGAACGGCTTAGAGAGGCAGTTTTTTCTTCATCGTGAAAATGTCTCATTTTTGAAGAGAGAGAGACATTTTCACAATACGCAAAAATTCCAAAATATTCCCAACTGCACGCCAACACACACCTACTCACCCTTTCTTGTAAAATGAGGGAGGAAAAAAAGAAAGCGGTAACCATGGTGAAATGTGACTGCATCCAAGACTGAAAATGCTTCATTCAAAGAGCAAAAAAAATTATATATATATGAATGCAGAAAACAGCTCAGACAATTAAGCGGGAAAAGGCGCAAAACTTATTTTGTCCACAGGTTATTGAAAAGACTAGTTTAATGTTACAGATTCTATGAAAACAACTCAATAATTTATGCATGTACACGTCTTATTTGCATTGTTGTAAAAGGTTTGCAGAAGAAGTCAAAAGTATTTGCTGTAACTGTTGCAACATCAAAGAATCTAGTCTGGTCTCGGCATGCAGTAGCTTCAAGGTGAAAGGGAGTTTTTTGGAGTTTCATGAAATTCCAGCTATCTGGACATGAAATACTTAGAAACCCACTTTGCATTACAAGGATAAAATGTTGAAAAATCAAAGTGCACTGAAAAACTGGAGATTTGTGGTATTCTGTTACACACACCTTACACTACCCTGCACAGCTGTTATAGGCACAAATATTACAGCATTCTGTTAAGATTCAGTCTTTACTCCTAAAAGAAAGCAGTACATAGTTGAAGAGAAGTGGGATGAAAATATTCACCCCTTTAGATGTTTTACTCTTTTTCATGCTTTTATGAATCAATCAGGGGCAACAAAAATAGGCCTTGTTGACAAACTATTTACAAAAAAAAAATCTCCTTAATAATAACGTTAAAACTGATTTCCAGGAAATAATGACAATTTAAAAATGTCATTATTCTCATTCTTTCATGCATGTGTGAGAAATGCTTTAATCTCCCATGGCAACCAGTCAGCTGTGCAAACAGAGCGCCGCCTTCGAGACGTAGCTGTGGTCTCCTAACTTCCACCTCACAGCCCTCCCCCACGGCTTCTCCACTCAGCTCCTTCAGACTAGCCAGGAGCAATTAGCAAACATGTGGTGGAGCTGCTCATCTGAGTTACTCCTCAATGCAACGCTGGTAAAAACGTTGCTAAAAGGTTAACAATGTCAGAAGGACGACATTGAGATGAGCGTCAAAAAGAGAGCAAGAGTTCCTTAAAGAGACAGAGGCCCAATTTCAAGGCATTAAATCAGGAAGAAAAGGTTCTTTTAAGACATATTTGATATAAACAGTATTTTTGTTTGACAAGTGAAAATAACAGTTACGTGATTGTACTATAAAATGGCTCTATGTGGTTGGAAAACACATAATACTGCCTTTTTAAGGTTGGAACAAGACAATGTGTATTAATTCAAACTTTCACCATCTATACCCACCGTCAGCAGTCCGCATCAACACTTTCATATAAACATTAGTGATTTGTACACAAACTGAAGTATTCACCCCTCAAATTAAAAAAGGTGATATATGATGTATTCCCATATGAAGCCTCTTTTTGTGCGACTGAAAACCACCTCGGATGTAGCAGAGGTGGTTGTGGGGGTGTGCCAACAGATTGAAGTTTCTCACCGTTATCAGAGACGTCTAAAGTCCCCACGCACGAAACACGAGGGAAGAGCTCCTGGATCACGGCGGCACCCGCCGACCTCAGCTGTGGGGAGGAACAAAAAGCGGAGCAGAGCATGACGGGAGGCTTATCTGAGAAAGATCACGAGTGGATTCACACAAGCAGAAGAGGGCCGGCGGACGATACCTCACAGCCGCTGATGTCCAGGTGCAGGTCGGAGATGTGAGGGTTGTTGGACAAACCCAGGAAGAGAGCTCTGAAAGAAAAGACGAGAAAAAAGGGTGAAAAAACAGAGAAGAAAATAACAATGGCGGAAAATCTGTGCGGAAGAGGTGAGAACGCTGATAAGAAATGATGAGAAGAGGTCATTAAAAAAAGAGAAAACTGCAAAAAAAATTTTAAAAATTCCTCCTTCCTCCATCTTGAATCTCCTCCCTCTGAGAATCTGAATGGGATCAACACCCCGGCGCATCTTGTTCCATATTTTGCCGTGTACACCTAAACGTTTTAGAGCCTTCTTAAAAGATTAGAGAAAAGTAGCTTAGAAAGAAGAGTTGCTTCAAAAAGCTTTCAATATTTATTAAGGCCAAACAGCCAGTTGTAATGGGACATAAAAAATTATGCAAGCGCACAAACTCAGCTGGATGCATCAGCACAGCAGGAGCATGAAGGAAATTTATCTTCCTGTGGAAAAAAAAAGTAAGAATGATGCACCAGAAGGAGGTAAGCAGTAAAAAATGTCTGTTCCATTTTGGCTGGCATCCATCATGCAGCATGCAGCTCTCTGTTTGCTGCCAATTTAGTTTTGTTTTTTCTGCTATTGATTGTGGGGTTTGTTGTTGTTGTTTTTTGGCTCTTGCTTGTTAACAGCAGGCTTGTGCACCTTACAAGGGCAACTGGAAATTTACTGCGCTCGATTTATCCCTGTTGGAGAAACTCTCTCTGTTTTTGGCCACTGTGGTTTCAATAACAGATCTCCCGAAGCTGCCGAGAACAAAGTCCAGTCGGCGCAGGAAGCTTCGGTCCAGACGTCTGATTGAAGGCCAGTCCACACGAACGTGTCGGTCGACTGGATCTACTGTAGAAGAAAACATTGGAAGACTAATGCGCAGATGGCAAGGGTGCAAACAACCCTCTGCACGTATGTGCTATTTTAGTCTGCAAACCTAAAATAATACGCAAAGAAAAAAAATCCACAGAAAGGAATGAAGATTAGTTTCAATGGTAGAAAAATCTGAAGGCACTCGATAGTCGATCTTTTACGTCTCTATAAAGGCTCCCTCAGTCTGCATAATGCATATATGAATACAAATTGAAATAAACAAATCATCCAGAGTTGTGGAAAAGTATCTGCCCACTTTGGTTTGTGTTGTTTTTACTTTTTGGACACTTAAAATATACCTAATTTATTACTAAACAAAGACAATCTAATAAAAAAAATGAGAACTTAGAAAGAAGAAAAAAAAGCTATTCAAACCAACCTGGATCCATGAGAAAAAGTAATAGCGCCCTTTATTAAACAGAGTTATTAACCACATTTTTTGGCTCCGTTTTACTCCACGGCGTCGCTTCTAAAGTACCTGTTTGACAACATGAAGCAGGCTACAAAAAGTCTCAAGAAGCAAGAAGTCCTGATGTGAAAGAAATACATGTACAGAAATAAAAATAAAAAAATCATAAATAAATGCTTTATGAAGAAAACAATTCCTAATTCAGATAAATAAAAAACATGTCTACTTGTGCAGAAGTAAAAGAGAAAATCAAAAAGACATCAAATTGATTACGTACGTAAAGAAAAATAAAAAATTACAAAAGTGAATGAGTAAATAAAAGTTCAGCACCTAACGTGAAACATTAAAGCGGAGATTCAAGTTTCTTACATTTTAACACACAAATTATAACCTAAATTAATTGTTTTTATGACTGCTGCCATCACCATTGCTACTGTTGTATTCGAGTTCTCACTCCGACTTTAGACGTCGTCAATGTTCTCGTCAAGGCTTTTCACCAACAGCGCCTTCCAGCATCGTAGGTGGGTATATTTTTAGCAGGAGCAGCTCTGTGCATCAACAACAAACATGTTCTGACATTTCTACCAACCTTGACTGACAAACAGGTGGATCTGTCAAGACTGCTGAGGGATTTATTCAAGATTAGAGTGAATGAGTTTCCAATTAGATTTAGTTGTTTAGTTGCTAGGAGAGCTAATTCAAACTCTTCTTCTGAGGCTAATAGCATGCTGTAGTCTTTTTTTGTTCTTGCTTTTTGTTTTGTTTGTTTGCTTGACAATTTTGATTTTCTTTCTCAACATGGTATCACCCATGAACTCATCTGATCAAATAACACTTTAATTCAAAAGTAGCGAGTCATGTTGTTCTTAAAAGTAGAAGAGGTTATAAGATCATGTCCCTAATCTTCCGTCTTATTTTTACAACACTAGTTTCACTATGTGCAGTGAAACTCTCATTGCACATTGCAAAAATACAAAATCTTACCAAGTACTTTTGATCTAGTTTCAAGTGCAAATATCTCAGTACACTTGGAAAAAGACAAACTAACCTAAAAGTAATTTTAAGCAAGAAATGGAGGATTATTTTAAGTAAATAATTCCTTAATATCGATGAAAAAGTACTAATTCCATTGGCAGTTTATTTCACTTATATAACAACACATTTCCCCATGTTACAAGTTAATTTTTCTGCCACTTTCTCATCAATATTAAGGAATTATTTACTTAAAATAGTTCTCCATTTTTTTGCTAAAAATTACTTGTAAGTTTTTTTTCCCCCTACGATATTTGCAATAGGAACTAGACCAAAAGTAATTGGTAAGATTTAGTGTTTTTGCAGTGTGGGGTTTAAGGATCACAACCACCTAGTTAAGAAAAGTTAGAATTCACCGACATGTGGGACCTTATTGGAATGCCTGTGCCTGCTTTTTTGCAAGCGTTCAAACACCAACGATACCTTAACATGTATTAATACGCACAGTGGAAACTTTCACAGAACGACCATGGAAGCTAACAAGCTAACACATTCCTTATTTTTGTTTTTGGGATTACAGCTAATCTACGTCAAGAAAAATCAATGACGCTCTTGGATTTGCTGCTTTGTGTACGTAAAGTAGCATTTCGCTAACATACTTCAGCTTCTCAAGCAGCCACGTTCTTTTGAATATTATATGCTCTTTGACAAATAATTTGTAGTTACATTCCACAAAAAAAAATAAAAAATCATGAACATCCGAATCTGCAAATACAGAACCACAAAATCAAGTTTGCTGACATGTTACTTTTCTCACTTTTGATGCGTCCAGTGAAGAGTAAAAAAAAACAACAACCTGATTTGTCAGTCACCATCAGTCAGAACTGTTGGTGAGAAATCCGGCTGATAACGACCACCGCCTGACTGATTTGTGTTTTTTAAAACTACTTACCAAACTACTTAGATATTTACTGCATGGGATCAAAACTGCTTGTATTGCAGTTTATTTTTTTGCCAACTAAGTAGATGCCTCTTGTTCAAAGACATTCCAAATGAGAGGAGAGGAGATTCAATTACCAAGTGGCTGTCACAGGTGGTGAAACATTAGTCAGAGCGACACAGTCAGCAGAATGTTCCCAATACAGGCAAAGCAGGAAGCACCACACACAATCAGTATGTTATACGTACATGATTAAAACAGAGGATATGGTCATATAACAAACAAGTGTTGCAAATCAGACATTATTTTTGTTATTTTTAACACTAACTCCTAATTGTGAGTTCAGCTCAGGGTACAGTTACCCTCACATGAAAGGCATTGGATCCCATATCTCACAAATCTCCACCTGCTGACAGCAGGGGCCCCGATTTACTGCGAGGTAATTACGGCTGTGTGAAGTAGCAGAAATATGATCATTAAAGTGGTGTGTAAATTCATTCACACAAATTCAGAGTCATATTTCTAATCCCCATTATTTAATTAATACAAAAATGCATCTTTCTCATCTCTTCAACACTCTGAGCTTTTGAGCTTGTACAAAACACAAGTTTAAAGGCAGTATGGCTCTCCATGCAGGGCGCCAAGAATTATGGGATTCCCCAAACATTAAAAAATATTTAAAAATAATAATAAAAAATAGTGTTCACATGCTTACAGTTAGAGAATGGACAGCCCTTTTGTGGCGCAGACTGTAAACTCTTTGAGAACATACAGAGAGTTAGTGATACTGATGCTGCACACGTGGTAAATTAAAGGGTTATTGCAAACTAAAGGCGTAAGTAAAATGGTCAGGAATATGCTTGATCATGTACAGTTAAAAAATACTAAATATCTAAACTGGTCAAATATCATTTGGATTGTTCTACACTGCAGAGAGATTCTTTAAAATACCACTAGAGATTCACAAAAGCCTTAAGGCATTTGTAAGGTATACAAAAAAAGAAAAAGAAAAAACAAAACAAAAAAAAACACATAGATGCACTGATCCAGTATGGATATCTGTCTTGGTCGTGATACAGATAAAACATTAAAGGTGTTGGATCCATATGGGCAGATCTATTCAGTCTAATTCTATGCTTTGTGCTCTGAGTAACATCATGCTTTATTATTTATAATGCATTACATTTAGATTCCTAATTACACTTTCTAAACGATCTGACACAAGGTTTGCTGAAGTTTTCATTTTATGTGGTTAGTCAGCCTTTTGTTTTTTTGACAGTTTCTTTATTATTTATTCTACATTGGCTGTTACACTCCTAGTTGAACTGACTAAACAAATTAAAATTGTTTTAACATGTCTGACCAAGTGTGTGAAGTTATTGATGTATCTAAAGTGTACTGGATTGGTGCAGGGTTATTAAATTAATTTGTAATTCAGTATATTTATGTTTGTGTTTAAAGAAAGAAACGTTTAAAGTCAATTCAGCACTCTTGATTTAGTATCGGTTTTGGTTGATACTAAATCTGAGATACCTAAATTAGTATCAGATGTAAAAAAATAGAACCATGTCATACAGATCACTCAAACTTGGACTTCTTAATGTTATGTTATCATAGATGCTTTAAAACACTTTTGAATTAGTGAAACATGAGTATTGAGTAAAGGTTTTGGAGATATTTTAGTTTCTCAAAAATATCCTATTTTATAACATTATTTTTAGTTCAGAATATATTCAATGAAACTTTGTTTGGTTGTGATTTTGTGAGTTAGGTGACAGAAGAAAAGCACTCGGATAGGTTGCCCTTCGTGGAAGAACCTCCACAGCTGAGCGCTCTATTTTTTTCCTCAGGCAGTGGGAGCAGCTACAGGATGGTATTTCTTAAGCTGTAAATTCTTGGTGAAATAAATAAATAATATATAAATGAAATAAAATCACTCTTATACTTCTTAGATGTAAGAAGTTGTAATCAAAGTGCTTGGATTGCAAGAGTGTCCCAGGCAGCAGTTTCTTTTACTCGTGAGTTCAGCGAGAGGTGAGAGGCTTGTGGAATGTGTGTGAGTGTGAATGTGTGGCATTCAGCATAAAAAGTAGAGAGATGAACAGCATTGCACAAGGATTATCAATAAGAGATAACATTACCGTTATGGATGTTAAACATCCTGTCCATGCATCAACAGGGCAGAAAAACACAGCTTCTTCACCGTCTTTAAAGAATCTACATTCATGTCAGTGAAAAGGTCTTTGTGTCAGTTCAAAGTGCCTCCATGATTTTGGGAGTCTCCCTCTCACGTTTTTCAGTGCCACACTGTAGCCTTCTTGTTATTTTTCTGCTGGGGTTTTTGCATCTGATAGTCTGGCAAACTCGGCTTGATTGGAGACCAAAATGGCAACATTTGCCACATTTTTAGCCGATGCAGTTTGCTTTCACACTGCACTGTGTCAAACAATCCAATGGAGTGTCGGCAGATTTTAGTGGTTGTAGGGTTTCTCTTCTGTCTTCGATAAAACATCTCGTGTCATTACTCCAGCTAGGAGAAGACTTGCGGGGTTGTTTGGGTATAAAAAAGCCAATTGGTGGATTTTCCACAGATATTTTGGGGTCAGGTTCCATCAAAACATCCACAAACAGGCAAATATGTGATTAACTAAACCACTAAAAGGTGGACGTCCGCTGTAATTACGAGGGAATAAGCTACTTCTCCGGCTGTGGAAACCCAAACAGGTCATTTTATGGAAGCAGTTGGGTCTAGTTCAAGCAGAAGTCCTGGTTTAGAACTGGAACAGTTTTAGTAGAAAATCCCCTTTATTCTACAGCGAGTTTCCACTCAGCCTTCATCTCCCCTGGGCTCAGGAACAATGCTCTGCAGACATGGACTGGAGATCATTTAAATGCAAAAGGCTAAACAAAAAAAACAGCTTCCTCTGTGTGTATTCTGAAGGATCGGCACCAATAGGCTGACTAAAACTGTGATTTACACTTGCAAGGTGTACGGTACCTATGTTTTGTAGAAATCTAATTTTGTGGCTACTTTACTGCCCTTATCCTCACTTTTAACATTAATGCGACTATTTTTTATAAATGACCTAAACACGCCGCTTTACGGTCAATACTGCTTTACAGCCTTCATTAGAACAGAGTCTGGCAGGGATGCTAATTTATGCATCACTTGAAAAGCGACAGATCTTTAAAATGTATTCATTTATTTTTTTACAGGTCACTTTGTAAAACCGGCTTTTAAACTGAACGCGTTCGTTTGAGATTCAATTTAAAACGATTCGAGAATTGATTAATTTTAGCCGCTTTGTCCGGCCTATAGACGTCACTTGCAACAAAGTCTGGCTGGCAGACTTTTGAGAGAGGCCACTGAAGGCCACATCTCACCTCAGAGAATCCGGCGGGACCTTCATGGAGGCCAGGCTGACGTCGGTCAGGCTGAAGGCCGAGCTGAAGAACTGGCGGAAAGTCGGCAGAGAGTCTCTCCCTCTCCTGGGAAGGCACAATAGAGCAGAAAAAAAAGAAAGAAAGAAAGAGAGAAAGAGACGTTTAAATAGAGAGAGACGGATCACAGTCAGCCAGACACGACAGTACATAAAAAGTGCTTAGACGAGAACAAGAACAGATGGAACACTGAACGAGAAACAGAGAGAGAACGACATAAGAGGGGGGGGAGCTTATAAAGAGCGACGGAAAGCGTTCAGCAGATGAGTGGGGAGCTGACGGGGACGAAGTGTGGCTGTGATAAAGCAAACAGATGCCGACGGAGACATTTAGGTCAGTATTACATCCAGAAGGCGCTATATAGCACTGGGTCTTGGCATTTATTACTGCCACCACCTTAAAAGGTAAGAATAACAAATCAGCCAACCATCTGCTTGGCAAATACAGTAAATTAGCCTGTCAACAGGGGACAGACAGAGAGAGAGAAAAAGAGAGGGGGAGAGAGAGAGAGAGAGAGAAAGAGAGAGAGAGAAAGAGAGCTGGTTTGGATGCATTTAGCACTCGTCACGGCAACCGATCTGCTACTTCTGCTTCCCGCTGTACGGGTAATTCACCCCATCGGTGGATGGGGGAAAAAGGGTTTCTAGAGAATGCAGGGTGAAGTGATGAGTGGCAGAGGAAAGATGGAGTTTGTGTTATTTCAGGAAATGATCACCTGCTTCATCTTTTTTTTCTTCATGAAGCTGGTATTTTGAAAAGATGCCTTTTCCTGTTTGTTCATCCTGAGTTCATCTATTAGGGCGAGGTTAATCAGAAATACCCGGCCTGCAGCTGCAGCTGTAATATCACCTGAATCTCGGATATGGATTGTCAAGCTGCCCTCTGCTCTCCTCTTTGATTGCTGAGCCAATTTAAAAAAAATAAAAAATTCCCCATGTCTTCATGCATTTGCCACAGCTGGTGTATGGATATGAGAGTGGTAATGTAACATATTAGGAATAAAATGACAAATCATTCTGCCTTCCCGGTCCCTGGCTCAGTTCAGAACATTTCATGCTCCGTGCCCACCCTGCACACCCACCCACCCCCACCCGTCCCGTCCTCGTGTATGTCGTGACCCAATGCTTTATGATGATTAGGAGTCAAAATTAGAACAATCAGAGCTTGACTGATAGCTTGCCAACTTGGGCTTTAGGGATAATGAAAGATTACAAGCTTCAATGGATTTTGTTTTGGATTGTGTTTCGTTTAATTTTTTTTCCATTTCCACAGGCTGTAGGTTCACACACACACACCCACACACGCACACACACACACACACACACACACACGGGATATTAATAGAATGAAGGATCATTATTTTCACTATAACTCTTTAGGAATCCTCCCATTTTCAGCCTGCGACAGATAAAAATCCGGTCTTATAATAATACTGAATAAAAGCAACTTGTGGTTATTGAAAAAAAAAGTAGGATTAGTTTGCAATGCCTTGAATTGTTTATAGAAATCTGAAAAGTGTGGCGTGCATTTGCATGTAGTTCCCTGATTCAATATGAAATCATTTTTTTGTGCATCGTTTCCAAAACAGCTCAAACTGTGTTGAACTGGTTGAACGTATTTGCATTCACAACAGTCATGCTTATTCCAACTCAATCGAGTTCTCGTTTGTTTGAAATCGAGTTCTCGTTTGTTTGAAGAGGTGTGAAAGCCTAACTGGACGCTCCAAAAAGGTGAACACTGGTCTGCATAAAAATCTAGGTCTCCGTTTGGTGGAAGTGAACTCTGGAGTGGTTCAAATACACATGTGGATGGCCAAGGCAGCTCCAAATGCAAGAAGTGGACTTTAGTGCAGGGCCTGCTGTGTAAATACAACCAAAACAAACCCACTAGAGCTAGTGTGAAAAACAGCTTTCAATCTTTTGATAGAGACAAAAAGAAAAGTCCTATGACGTCGCCCCAATGTTGTTAACATTTGATGAAGAAAGCAGCACTTGGTAGCTGCGTTTTCATAAGCCATAAAATTACACAACTTGAAATCATAAAAAATAAATTTGCTTCATGTAAACATATCAATTTTGAAAACAACAACAAAAAACCCCTCTTTCAAAAAAAGAAACAACAGGAAGTAGCAGGAGGAATTGGAGGTTGTGCTTCTGCTTCTGGTTCCACCAGAGCTCTCACAGCAAGGCGCATTTCATAACAATTTTGTGTCATTCGAATGTGTTGAATTCATGCCTCTTCTGTAAGATCACAGACTACAATTTCCCCAACATGATGCATATGATCCAAATATGAGGTCTTGTCACTCCGCCTGAAACATGTCTGCTCTGATGGCTGACAGATTATGGTTGAAATGTGAATATAATCTCATGTATGTGTTTATATTCATCGATGACATCATTTTTAATGACTCATCGCGTAAACAAGTTCATTCACATTTAATTTTAATTTCATTTCCTAGTGGAAATTTGGAAATTCCCTAATTGCAAAATTGTGGGGTTTTTTTGCAACCTTAGTAAAAGATTTGGCACATTTGTAAAGGAAACGCAGCTGTTGTCTTCTTCAGAGGTTTTCTTATTGTTTCCTTCATCAGTTTATGGTGCAGCGCCACCACAGGCGAGGAGGTGAACATGTTTTTTAAAAGGTTTGGCTCATATGACTCTGGGCAGTATGAACGCAAATTGAAAATCTAACAAATGCTTTAATTTTGGTCCACAGTCAGACTGAGTCTACTGAACCATCAAGGGTGAAAGGAAAACACCCTGACAGAATTTCCTCAAATCTACGTAAAAGCTATGAATCATCTTCCTTACGCTTCACAATTTTGAACCACTTTGTCTTGATTCTTGTCCCAATGATCCTGGTAAAATTCAGATAATGGCTATAAAGTGACAAAACATGAAATCCTCTAGCATATTCACCCTGCAGAGATAAAAGCATGTTAACTTGGCACGGCAATAAAAGTGAATAAACGAGGCACGAGATAAAGACGGAGAAAGTGGAGAGCAAATGAAGTTATGCAGGCTAAAAATGGAAAGGGTCAATAGAGAAAAGGAAGGCAGAGCCATCGAGATAGCTGTGAGGGGAGAAGCAGGGGAGCCGCATTACAGCCGCAGTTAGAGCGATAACCTCCCTCTCGTCTTCTTTTTTTCGGTTCATTTCTAACGATTAGCATACAGCTTGTCGAGTCTCTCCACAGACACACAACGGCTTGTGTCACCCGGGCAGATACGGTGTCGCCGTCTCTCTCGCGTTACGCTCCCCGGAGAGCTTGATCAGCAACTTTGAGCCACAAGTGCGCGCGTGAGTGTATGTGGGTGTGTGTAACAGCATCTACTCGGACGGCTTCATTGCCTCTCGAAAGCGGAGGAGACACGTGTACGTGTGCGGCGGACAGGGGAGGTGACCCAGGCCCGGGTTTCGTATTCATGAGAATCAGCAGCCCCAGCCGTTCCTTATCGGCCCCGTTCAGCCTCGCGGTTCCGTGCTGTCACGGCAACACCGGGGCCGCCTTACCGGAAGTGTGGATTAAAATGCCAGAGGACCGGCGGGAGGTGGGAGGGAGGAACTATGAACAGGGGGAGGGAGGAAAGTGCTGGGAAATATGATGAAAGGTGGATGGGGCAGAGAGGAAAAAAAGAAAAAAAAGAGTGGTGAGGAGACATAAAAGAGATCCAGCAGATGCAAAGACAGAACAAACACACACAAAAATGCATTCATGGGAGCCTGGGGACTGCAACAATAATAATTCCCCATCTAAAATTAGTCTCATTTTTCACCAACTTCTCCCACTCTGTAATTCTGTAATGCAATATGCTGAGCAGGGAAGCTCCGGGGCCCCTGGGGGACGCGGTCTGTCGAGAGCCGGAACCGCTGCAGCCTTCCAGCAAAGGTAAACAGAGAGACACGCACACATTTAAAAAAAAAAAAGAAAGAAAAAAAAGAGGCATCCAAACGAGCGCCGGACAGACTGAAAACTTGTTGGCAAACAGAGACGTGTTCATGGACGAAAAAAAACCACCAACACATTCTGCAAACACATATGCAGGAAGAGAAGAACGAATCAGCGGAAGAGGAGAAAATATGCTCAACTCTCTCAAAGCGCAGGTCCCAGACAAAACATTAATATAGCTGAGGGGGGAAAAAAAGATCTCTTAAAAGTCTCCTGAGATGTTTTTTTTTCCTTCTTTTTTTTTAAAAAAGATAAACAAAGAAAGATATCTGTTGCCCACCTGTGTGAGAAGGAGTTCTTGGACAGATTCAGGTAGGAGAGGTCGGCGCAGCAGCCTCGCAGCAGGGCCCCGAATAGCTGTCAGGAGAGAGACAGATCAATACCAGAGGTCTCTTCACAACTGTTCGGCGATCATGTTGCACAACAGTTATTTTAGCCGTGCAGAGAATGCCGGAACGCAGAATGAAGGACATCAAAAAGCAAAAGCATCACGAATGAGACAAAAATCATCCAGTGAGAAGTGTTTGTGATTTATTTCTGACATGCATTTCTACGCTTTTACTTCAAATTGTAGAAAGTTTCCAAGTTTTAATTTCATTAAGGTAAAAAAGCAATTTCCATTTATATTAGAAAAGACTGCCAGCATACATACTTCTTATTAGGTCCAAGAAAAACACTTGGGGTTGGTTCGAGAAAACCAATAGGGGATTCTGGATCAAGTATGCTTTGTTTCCACATGAGTAAGGGCCAAAAGACTTCTTATAATTAATTACCGTTTGCTTTTCAACTCGCCTTTCAATTAACCTCAGGAGAACCCTCTGAACTTATCTGGCGACATTCTGAGGCAGACCAAATCCACCGCCGTCAACCACTGGCCCCAAAGTGACAGTGTACTTCAAAATAAAAAACACAAAACAAAAGAAACAAGCGACAACTGAAAGGAGCAACCACAGCTCTAATTAAATGAAGAATAAACCAGCTTAATAGAAAAGATTGAGCTATGGCAGAGTTCTCCTTCTTTTCCTATATTTTAGAATTTCATTACTGAGCTTGTATAGGTCTGACTGCCTCACTTTAAGATGTTTGTAGCAATAAGAGTAATTCTTTAACTGCGTTTCAGAAACCAATACAGGACATGAAACGTGTAAAAACGGTGTTGAATTAATTGTATTAATAAATAAAAGCATTAAAGTAGAAATTTAAAACGTAGTTTACATATACAATAACCAACATACAGAAAACGTTGCTCTTTGCCGTTAACTTCTCTAAAAACATGCCTGAGCAAGGATGAGCAGCTTTTTCCAATTTTTCAACTGGTATCTAAAGATGTTCGTTTTTGGTCTTTCATGCCTTTGAGGTTGGAAGCCCTCTTACCATTGCCCTAATTTTTAGCTCCTTTCATAGTTTTATTCAGATTCTAGTCTGCACAACTTTGATATTGTTTCCATGGAGAGAAAGCATGTAGACAAAAATGAAAAGACTGCTTTAAGCCTAAATCTGCCAGGTGTTTGAATTAAATTATTCATTACTGTAACCCACTAAACATAAATAAACATAAAACTCAGTGGTTGTTGTCCTAAAACTAAAAGATAGCAGCAACCATCAAAATTCAACAATGCACCCGATACTCCTTCGTCTATTAACTTTACGCAGGTTGGTCAGGGAAGGGCCTAGTATGGTCCAGGAGCCATAAAAGCTTAGTTTCAAAAAACAGATTAGCTTTAGAGCTGCAGCTAGTCAGAACTCAAAATTCAAAATTAAAATTGTCCTGAAGTAGGAAGGGTAAAACAATTTTATGAACACAGAGGCGAAAGTTTTAAGCTTTACCTATGCTGGAGACTCATATTTTGAAAAGAAAGGGAAGGAAAGGAAGCAGATCTTGATTTGTCAGATTTGGCTAACAAAGACACATTGGGCTAGCTGACAACAAAGTTTATTAGCATAGCAGCATTCATTGTACCACACTCTTAGTTGTAAATAACCATCTAACTCAAAAATCAGGGTTTTCAAAACAGCAATTGCATAGTTTGACATTGTTTTTTATTTTATTTTTATTAAAAATCCTTCAAACTTGGCAGAAGTCTGATTTGTCTGAACTCTACTCTGACATCTTGCTTGCTGTAAACATAGCATCACTTTAATTGATGTAGAAGACGCTGTAAGAGAGTAATCTGCTGCAGTGGGGGGTTGCGCAATATCCGGTAAATATTTTACTGCGACATCATTGCTGTAAATTTTAACGGCAAAATTGATTCCACTACAGATAATATTCCTGACATTCTTCTTTATTTACGATTACACAATGATCTCACCGGTCTCTGTGTGTTTTTAGCATCACACATCCAACGCACCAAATACATTGTAGATGAATAAAATCTTTTACAATTGCAATGTGCCTCATAGTAATGATGCTTTGATAGAGCTGCATGTTTAAGCTACATCTTATTGCTGTTCATTACTTCACACAATCACAAATCACGCTGCACTTTTTACTACCTGCTTATATTAAATACCATGTGTGAATTTGATTAATTCTATTGTCTGAGTTTTGACTTTTGACACTATTTGCACTACTTATGAACCTTGAAATTTCACATTGGGGACAAATGAAATAATTTAATTTGGATTGAACTAAATTCTCAGTGTTTTCACAAAATTTTACCAAGTATTTCTGGGATAGTTTCTGGTGTAAATATATTAGTACAGTTTATATAAGACAAAACCAGCTAATAGATTGTGTTTCAGCAGGTCATAGGAGATTGTTTTAAATCAATAATCCCTTAATATTGATGAAAAATTACTACTTCTATTAGTATATTATTTCACTTATAACATGTAAAAGAATATCTCATCATAAAAGTGAAATAATCTGCCAATGGGAATAGAACTGTTTCCTCAATATTAAGAAATTAATGACTTAAAACAAACTCCTACTTCTTTCTGAAAAGTTACTTGTGAGTTAATTTTATCTCATTTCAACCATACTGAAAAATTTGCACTAGAAACTCGACCAAAAATATTTGGTAAGATATATATATATGTTTCTTTTTTTGCAGTGCTAAAGCAACAATGATCAAATTTCTCAAATGAACTGCTTAATCCCTTCACCCATCCTACCACACTCCTTCTTCAGACCGACTCCCAAAGCGAGCAGCCTTTTGAATAAAAAGACACACCGGAGATATAACTATAACTTATTTTCGCCAATTATTTCTACACTCTGATCTATCACTGGGTTAATGCCGCCCAGCTCCAGCAGCCAGCGTTCCTACCAATCTGTCAATGTGCGTACGGAGAGCGCTCGTCTGTCAGATATAACTGCACTAATTCTCGCCAGAGGGACCAAATGAGCAATAAGAGTTTAATCGTATAGCACTGAATCAAAGTTGAGGCCCATATCTGAAGGACAGGGGGAAAAAAATAATTACATACTGTTCTTCAACTTCTTATGGCAGATATTCATCAAATGTACAGTTTTACATTAAATGGGAAAGACATCCTCAAAGACCCTTAAATTAAGCATGCTGACACACATTCTGTTCTTGCGCCTGAAGTGAATAATCAATGTAAACCCATAATGCTATCGTCTATCTATCAATGGGCATATTAAATCAAGTGCTCCTCTTGTGAGGGTTTTTGGTCAGCTTTAGATAAAGAGCTTTAAATGAACGGAACAGGGAGCCAATTACTCTTAGAACAAAATGCCCCTAATGTGCTTGTTGGACTCAAGAGGACAACGTTAAACACTTAGAGAGAGAGAGAACACGCATGCAGATTCAAATCAAAAGCTTATCAGTAATTCAATTTAAGATGCTAACGGCAAAAAAATAAAGAAAAAAAAAAAGAGTCTTCCTGGACTTCTCAAGGATGAATGAAATGAAAATGGGGGACACGACAAGACGAGCAGATCCCAGAGAGAGGCGAGTTTGAGAAAATATAAAAAAAAGTCGAATGAATTCAAAACGAAATCTGTGCCCCACATTAAAGGGAGATTGGTTTCTCAGGGCAGGCTATTTTTCTGTGAAACGGATTCCTGCTTGACAATTTCTTCTCTAATGGGGTGTTTAAAGTGTGAGGTGAGGCGCTGCAGGAAAAGCAAACAAACAAATCACAGAAAACCAGAAAACTAGAAGACCTGGAGCAGATAAACTCATTGGGCCAATTTTTTTATAAGTGAACACAAAATAATCCATCAGAAAGAAAAGTCATGGTTTCAATGTTTACGTGAGAAGTTAGTTATCCATGTTACAGAACGTTGAAATATTTCCAATGATGCAACTGAGATCAAATTTACATCAGATGTTAGCAACTACATAATATTGTAAATATTAGTAAATCGAAGGAAATTAATTTCAACACATGAAGTTGGAGCAGCGTAAGGAAAACGTATTGCACGCATTTGCAGAATTTTATCCAATACTTTATGGAAAGCCTCTCAACATTTGCTTGGTTGTCATTTTGACTCATTTTGACACAAACCATCTGCAAATCTTGAAATCTTTTTGGCCTTTCCCCGGATTTTCAAGTCAGGTGATTAAATGGAACACTCTCGTAGTTTTGCTTTGTTTCTCCCAAACTAATTAACAGTTTTCTCAACTATGTGGTTGGGACTATTGTTTGAATGTGGCTAGGTAACTAACTGGGCTCATTTTAACATTCACAAAATTAAATTACGTGGCTGTAAACATTTCCATTATTGTTTTGCAAAATTATGGCATTTTTACTGAATAAGCAATCTCTTTGCAATCCTTAGTTAACATTAAGCACATTAATATTAATTTTCACATAGCAACAGTTATGTTATCTTAATGCTGACAGATTTCAGCCGGTTTCTTAGCTCTCTATGTCTTTGTACTGACCACTGGTGAGACTTTAGTATCAGTGCTTCCATAAAAAATTCTTAAACCGTTCATTCCTCTTTTCGCCTGTATCTGTGTAGATGTTCTTCAATAATAGCTCATTATATTTGTGTTTACAGTTTGCTGTTAGTACAGACTTTTCTCTGATTTGTGTATTTACACACACCTTTTGAAGCCAAAAAGGATTTTTCATGTTCGTATTTACGGCACAGTCCACATTAATTTGCACCTCTGGTTGGGATGTGTGAAAATGAGTAAAATCCATTTATCTTTTATAACAGCTGTGTGCTTTTTGTCACTGAACATTTTCAGTATTTAACAGTAAATTTTGGAGGTTTGTTTTCCCCCTCTTATCGCCTCTCTCTGTGCGTACAGGAAAGATAATAATGGCTTGAAACAGTTTCCAGTTTTATTTTGTTATTAGTTGGACAAGTTTAGGTTAGTACTGGAGTTGTCAGAGGATCTCAGGCCATGAGATATTTTGATATGAAAATAGAAAATACAATGTAACAATTTGTGAAACCACACCTGGAGTCTTCTTTCTGTAGATTTTGTGTTCTCTGTATGAGTTTTAGCTCCAAGTTGAGCTAACCCTCAACTTAGCTCAAACCCATATCAGGGGTCTTCCCTTCCCGAATTAGATGCATCGTTACACCCCTTCTGAAACGACTTATTGATTTCCTCTGGATTATTTCTGATGTCTCCCCTTCTCCAAAACCATTTCCCTAGTACTAGTACAATGAAACAGGGACAGAAAAAATTACAAATAATTTTCAAATGCAGACCATTAGCCACTGCTAGCCCCTACTTTAGAGTTTCCTAATGGTGCTTATATAAAGGGCTTGTTTGCAGTTTAATAGGTCCAAACTGTATTTTTTTTTCTTAAGATGAAACTTCAAAAATAGAGTAAGACATAAAATATATAAGAATTAGATAGCAAACTTTTGTTTGAATTACTTTTGTTAGAATTACTTTTGTAATTCTAATCAAAGGTTTAACTGGTTTAACTTCAGAGAGTAAGAAAAAAGATGTGTTTTTATTTGATGCATGTAAACATCTGGTTCGAATTGTATATGGAGTCTGCTTGATTGATTCATTTTTAGAATCAAATAGCATTCAGGAAAAGACAAAAGAAATATCTTTTCAGTGTGCACAAACAAGAGGTGCTATGTTTAAAGCATTCAATTTCGAAGGAATTGCAAAAAGACAAGCCAAAAGCATTAGTGTTGACAGCCATCAATCATGTGTTTTTTTTTACAGTATTATTGGCCAAAAATATATCAAAAGAGGATCGGAAGCATTGCGAACAAAGAAATAAATGAGGTTGGCTGCTGTATTGAAGACATAAAAAAAAAATAAAAAAAAATTTTTTTCACAGACTTTTACTCACATTTTAAGATGAATAAATATATACCAGGTTGAAATTAAACACTGTGTAAAGTGAGCAAATTCAATATTTCATGGCATTTAGGAAACACAAAATATGTTTTTCAAATCATGACTTCCAGTTTTATAAATAGGCTGTCCAACGGAAAACTAAGGAAAAATACTGACCTTCTGAACCCAATAAATGGCTTTGCCACCCTTGGCAGCATCAGTTTCCATTAAACATCCATCCAGGTTATGCCATCTCAAAGAAATCCAAGTCCAGACTTTGACAAAGCAACATCAAAACAAAACATTTTATTTTATTATTTTTCTTCGAGCCTCTGAGGAGTGGAGCTTCTGGTGTGTTTTAGATCATTGTCCCTCAGCAAAAAAACAAAAAAACAAAACAAGTGTGTTTAAGTATTAGAATACAAACTCTTGGTAATTCTCCTTCAGGATCGCATTTATGCTATACTGTAAAAAACGTAGATTTAACGGTAAAACGCCGACAGCTGGGGTTGCCAGAATTCCACCATAAAAAAAATTATGGGTAAAATCTGGGGGGGTTACGGTGAAACTCTGACAAATGGGGTTGCCATAAGTGAATTAACGGATAAAGTACATTCAAAGATAATAGCGAAATGTTCAGACAGGTGACATCAAAGACATTGGAAATATTCACACCTCTATTGATAGATAATATGTTGAACAGGCCCGCACATGTTGAACAAGCTGAATCAGACCAAAATTATTAATAATTTACTTTCAGCTAAACTTCATATTCCAAATAAATATATAAAAGCTAATATTTATGACTCTTTGTCCAAGATGCAACAAACTAGACCAACCTCATCATTACCGCTGTCATAAATGGTTTTGCTTTTCATGGTGTACAAAGTTTTAGACCAAATAGAATATATATTACTTTCCCACACACCGATAAAATAAACCTGACGTGAGTCTCTCTAGTAAAAATTTAATTTGGATAGTGGTCACTGCATTTTTTTTTTGTTTTGTTTTACTCACCGAAAACTTGGAATATTTACTTTTCAAGTCATTCGAAAACCTTCCTCGCGTTTTTGGAATGACCTGCAATGTTGGCTTTTGTTTTTAAAACAATATAATTTATCTGAACCAATAATTTGATATTTGGACCAAATAGCACTAACAAAAAATTTCTGATGAATAACTTGATTTTAGCATTAGTCTTACCTACACATTGCCTAATCTTGCATAAATATTTGCCTCTACATAGCTAACAGTTTATACAGCATCAACTCTTGATTTGTTTTTACGTTTATAACGTTGCCAAAAAAGAAAACGGTTTGTGATTGGTAATGAGAAAAACAGGCGTACATGTCTTTAATTTGGTGTATGTAAACTTCTGGCTTCAACTGTCCCTGCAGCCGACGCCAATATGAAAAGAACCAGGAAAAACAACAACATCCATCTTCATCGCCCAACCTCAATAAAGCCGCCTGTGCTGTGTACCATCAGCATTAACACGGCACTCATAAAACAGACGCGAGGAAAGAGTGAACAATAAACGCGACCTCTTAAGTAGAGAGTCAGACTTTTTTTTCCTCTCCCCGTAATGCCTTCGAAAATAAAGGCACCAGAAAGTACCGACTCCCGCTTTGAGCTGACATTTTGTCTTGAATAAAAACAGTGACACAATCCGTAAGGCCTTATCGGGCGGAGACATACGGAGGCAGACACATTCACAGACAGTTACTGAACTCTTCTCAGACAGAACGCACTCACACCCCGTCAGCTGCTAGCCAATCTGCTAATGGGGTGAGACGCTGCTGTCGCGCAGATTTGTACGCTTAGACGCACGAACAGGAACTTTGTCACTTTGCCTTATATATATATATATATATAAACACACTACGAGTTTCACAAAAGACGTCTGTATAATTCATGAGGGACTACGGATTTCCGAGGCGGTGCCTCCTTGGAGCTTTCACAGAACGTCTCTATAACCGAGTCAGCTGAGGTTTTTTGAATGATGGTGCTATTCGCATTCAGGACAGTAGCCGGCTCCCTTTTCTTGGCCTGAATCCCATACCGGGAGATGAAATCAGACAGCTCTGGGAGGACGGAGACTGTAAAAAAAAAAAAAAAAAAAAGAGGAAGGAAGTACAAACCAAGTCCACGGTGCAGTCTGTCCCTGACAGGTCTAAATGGACCAGGCAGTTGGGCTGGGCCAAGAACAGGTACAGGTTCTGCAGAGGAAGGAAAACAAATGACGTGTTTTAGGCGATTAATACATTAAAGACTTTTAAAGGACAATTTTGTGAGATAATTCATGTGTTTTCATGTTATGCACACAAACGTCAACATATTTTATTTGGATTTTATACAACAGACCCACACAAAGCAGCACATTGTTTTGAACTGGAATATAGTGTGGCGTGCCTTCAGTCCCCATATTGCTAGATCATAAAATGAAACCCAGTTCAAACGACTGTCTGTAGAACTGACAACATCTGTGAGTCGAGTCCAATTTAGGGTGTTTTCACACCTGGTGTGTCTCTGTTCGACTGGGGACAAACAGAACCAAACCCTTTGAAAAACCTGTTCACCTAATCACCTGTGGTGGCGCTGCACCAAGAACCACTGAAGGAAACAATAAGAAAACCTCTGAAGACGAGAAAAACCCAACTTCGCTTTTCGCGAAATGTAAGCAAAAATGGAGTAACGTCAGATTTTAGTGGTTGTAGGAGTTCTGTTTTGTCTTTGGTAAATGACTATTTCTCCTGCTAGCGCTAGACTCTCATGTTTGTTTTGGTTGCATTTCCCCAGAATGCCTTGCGCCACAGTCGGTTCCCTGCTTTTGGAGCTGTTTACAGTCCGCTTGGTTTTCACATACTGTACAGTGCGCATTTGAACTGTGCCAGAATTCCCTTCAAACGAACCAAGACCTAACCGAGTCCGCCTAGGTTTTCAGGTGTACCAGAGTTCCCGGGTTTTTTTTTGTCCGCATCAGAGATCGACTGTGCATTCACACCTCCCCAAATGAACCAGACTTTCAAGCACAGCTGAGTTTCAGAAGGTCGGTCTGTATACACTGTGCAGATACGATGAAATGACTGGGTGATTCACTTTTCATGCTTTCACAATATTGCCAGAAGTAATGCAAGAAAGCTAGAAGAATCTTCTTTGGTGTAGTGGGGGGAAAAAACTTTGGAATTTGGGCAGACTGAGATGCCGACAATGATTCTCAGTGTTACCTGGGATAAATTATGGTACATTTTTCAACTCTAAAGTTTTTGAAATTTGTCAGACATGCTTCTTGGTTAGTCTGAGATGCCAATTCTACCAGGTCTGATTCATCCAGTCGGTTTCTATACAGCTTTTCCAGACAAAAATACTCCATAAAACCAGCAGACATGGTCCATGTAGCTTGATAAGTGTCACTCACCGTGGCGTCCTCTCCAGACAGAACCCCGGGGTTCTTGCTGAGGTCCAGGTGCAGCAGAGAGTTGGAGTAGTCATCACTTGAACACAGAGCCTGAGACAATGAAACAACACCTGGTGGAATAAAACAGAAATGAAGGGATGCATCATTTAGCCAGCCAACGACTGATGATCATATTTGCTTTTTTTTTTTTTAAGTGACAATTTCAACACTCTGTTGGTGAGCAATAAGCAACTGTAGATTATAAAGTGTCAAAATGGACTAAAAGAGGAAAAATGGGTAAAAACAATGAACTAAAGAGGAGTTTTTTTAAGAAGTTTTCATAAGAAAGGAGCTAAAAAACATTTTCTCTCTGTCGTACTTTCAGAGTGTATCCTGAACCAAAACAAAGGTCAGATCACAGGTCTGACGTACCTCTTGATGCCCAAAAACAGGATACAGCAATGGAATCACTAACTCTACAGAAGAGATACTGAGAGGTGGCAGTAACTAAAAACAGGAATCACTAAAGCCTGCCGTTTGCTCTGTGGTGCATCTTGGGCCCTCAGCAGCAGGTGCAGGAAGCGTGCTTTGCCCGTTCTATTGCTTCAAAGAGCATCTGTGCTAGAAGGCAGATATGGCACGTGTTGCTCGAAAGCAGACGAGGCGCTAAGCTCCTCATCTCTTAATTTGTAGCGATTAAGAGGGAAATGACAGGAAGAGGGGACAGAGAGTCTAATCCTCCCCCCACCATTCATCTAGTCATCAGCTGCTGTGAGTGGGGGGAACGTTGGAAAGCCATCAAGATGACCCGACTTTATCGCCAGAGTGTGTACATGCTGGTTTTCTGGCGTACACATACAGCGCCTTTCTACATTCTGTGATGCTACAACCTCTAATTTTATGGATGAAACGAATAAATATTGAGGTTGAAGAAAACGTCAAGTCTACGCTTTTCTACAGCACTACTGTACGCTGCCAGGAGATGTTGGGGAGATATATGGAGCTGAAACAGAAGTAACCCTTAAAACATAAAATTATTAGAGGCTGCAAAGGCCCCTATGCTGAAGGTACATGATCCTAAACAGAGCTACAATGTGAGATCCAAGCATATTCATATGTTAGAATGACCCAGAGCAAGTCCAGACAGAACTCCAACTAAAAATCGGTAGCAATACGTGAAAGCGTACGCTGACAGAGGCTCTCCAACTAATGATGTGACAGAGCAGTCTCTAGATGAGCCAAGCTGGTTTTACAAAGCACTGATTAAATACCGGACACACCATCTTCAAATTGTCTCTGGAAAAAAGAAAAACTTTGAAAGCCATGCATCTTTTTTGGTTCACTTCACAATTAATCACCACTTTCTGCTGTTCTATCATGTAAAATCCCATTGAAATACATTAAAGCTGATGGTCGTGTTCTGAATAAATGTAGAAACAACAAACTCACAAGGCACTGTCCTGTAGGTGTTTAAGAATCACATGAATAGGAAGAGGAGGGGAAAAAGAGAGAGAGATCTATAAATATTTAGCAAAAAGTGGTCAGCCTCCCCAAAGTCACGCCAACAACTACAACTCAAGGTCAGACCAACTGCATCCTGCTGAATCACTGTCTGATCTTGCTGGCTTTTAAAAAACTCTCATTTATAACGTGCTAACTTGGTGTCAGGGTCACTATCTGGAACACACGCGACACTTTTAGCATTAAATATTGCATTTAGCCTTTCCTTACTTAATCGGCTGCGTAAAGACGCACAGGAAAGCTGCCAAAAGATGAAGAAACACTGAAGACATTTGCTTAACAGGCACACTTGATCAATTTTACAAATGTGAGCCAGAGTCATTGACTTTGTGTTGATATGAAAAATCATGTGTGTGTGTGTGTGTGTGTGTGTGTGTGTGTGTGTGTGTGTGTGTGTGTGTGTGTGTGTGTGTGTGTGTGTGTAACCCTAACCCAAGCACGTCAAAGAGCAAAGAGGCCATTTTTTTGCAATCAGCATGGGAAGAGCTGCAAGGCCATTTTCAAACAATCTGCCATCCATTGTTTTACAAAGAACAAGAAAATACTCAAGTGGGGAATATTTAGGACAGTCAATGTTCCCAGGACAGGGTTTATTTTCAAAGACATGAAAGACAAATGCTGTGAGTATTAGCAAAAAAAGATGTCACTTTGCATGAGGTGCCGTTTCTTGTCCCTTAACAGGACATACATGACTTATATTGGCAAAATCATGTCTGAACAAAACATGGCTTTTTAAAGCAACATCCTTTAGACAGATGAGACCCAATTGGTGTTGAACTACATAAACATCAGATTCTGATAAGCATCGACTGCTGGAGAAGGGATGATGTTGACTTGTTTTCTAGCCCCTTAAATTTGGTTCGTTGAGTGAGCCAATGAAATCCACTTTACTCTTAATCAGGTAAACTACTGTCAGCCAATCAGATGCCAGCAACTCAGAGCATTTAGGCGTCTGGGCCTGGTGTAAGCAACTTGTTTGGGGATTTCAACTTTTATTGTAGGAGAGTTGTTGATATTTTGTCAGTTTTGTTACTGACTGCTAAGCCTATTTTTTCTTACCTTAGTCTATCCTCTGATGGCTGCTTCCAGCAGGATACTGGATAGCATGTTTCTTGACCAATGACTGTCCATCATTAGCCTCCACAGTTACAAGAGCAGTAGAGGAAGGGAAATTCTTGTCATGGGTTTCCCATGACAAGAATTTGGTAACAAGTTCTACAACAATAACAACAATGCTAACAAACAGTTAGCATTGTGTCAATGTAAACAAACATGTCTGACCAATGTTTCCGACACCTAGTTGGATCTATTGCACAGATAAGATGGTCAGTCTTTATGGTCAAGCTATCAATTGGATAGCTCTTAATTTGACTCATGCAACAAGACATCTGTCTTAAACCACAGCACTCCACAACATACTGACTCTAAAAAAGAGAGAAGGACTGAAATGTGAGAAAGTTGTCCAGTTTAGTTCCTGCTCCCTATTGAGATGTTGTTGTGGGATTTAACAGAAATGTTCAGTAGTGAATGTCCACAAACTTTACAACAGCGAAGAAAAGCTGCAAAAGAGGAGCTGCTTCTGCAACCACGACCAAAACTGGGTCAGAACGCTACAGGATTCGGTCAAAAATACAGCAGAAACATTTCCAAAACAATCCTCTATCTCCTCTTGGACACAACACATCCTTGGCTCCGACTTCAGCCATGTTTAAACGTTGCTCTTCGGGATGATGCCGTACACAGAGCAGGCATCGTCAAAAATGGTTTGTGTCCAATTAAAGACACGAAAATCACACCTACACCTCTGCACACATCACACAAAAATCTTTAAAGACATACAGACAGAGCTAAGGAAAGAAGACAAAAGGTGCTACGTGACAGGTCAAAGAAATGCGTTGGTAGAATTGTAAAGCAAAACAAAAAAAAACTTCCCGGCAACTTGAAGCAATGCTAAGACTTTAGGAAAATGTATAAGCCCAGTAGGGAGTCTCCTTTTTTGTCTTTATCTGTTTGACACATCCAGATGTCAGTTGTATATTTTTTTTTTTCTCGAACTTGTCTTTTTAAACCTGAAGTCGGTCTCACTCAAAGAATTTAAACTCTCAATGACGTAACTCACAGATAAGGTTGAAAAGGTTGATGAAAGGTAGATTCCTTTAAATCATTGCTACCTGAAAGTTATTGAATCGCCAACTGTAGTTTTTATACACCGTTTCTCCCTTTAGGCTGAGATTATAATTTGAAAAAATTTGGCAAATATTTTCATTTTTATTAATGCAGATTGGGTGAATAACAGAATATGAACTTTTTTGTTTTGTCTTGTTTTATTTATTAGGTGCTTACTATCTGCTGTAACACATAATGTAGATATGCATATAACATTGATATTTTATTTAAGCTAAGGTGGATAAGATCTAATAACTTACATTTGGTTGAGTTAAAAAAAAAAGAAAAAAGTACTTTTAGGAATAATTTTATTACACCATGCTTCTAACTTTTGCTTGAGTAATATTATAATTAGCTGAGACATTTGAAAGTTAAAAAGATGCAGTAAACACAATATGTAATTATATATATAAATACTTTGCCCTTATGTACTAGTTTAATACATAAAAATATTTGAAAAAGTGTTTCTTCTTCCTTCATTTGATTTGAATTTGTTTCATTTATTTACATTGGGGAAAAAAACTGGTCTAATAATTAATCTGAAAGCCTGTTAAAGACAGAAATAAAAACATATATATATGTTACAATGCTCCTTAAACCCTAATTTAACTGTAAATGACATTAAAAAAGGTGCGTTATTTTTATTCATAACAATCATTGCAGCCATTCTTTAGAATATTTCTATGGAAGATAAATCTCTAATTAATATACCCATAAATGCTATAGAAGATTTTTTTAAAATGGCTTGAAATATAACAATCTAAAAAAAGAGGGCTATTCAAGAATATAGGTGGATTTGCTTTTGCACACATATAATCCTTTTGAATCAACGATTTTGTTTGAGGACGGTCGCATTGTTGAGGATAAAAGCAACTGGGGCATCGCATACAATCGCATGTAGGCATTAAATAAAACAAATAAAAAAAACACTGCTTATAATTCTGACCCCAATATCCTTTTGAAGATGAGTCATGCGTAAAACGGGTCTGTTAATCTGTGCGAAAAGTATTTGAGGCATTGCTGAGGATCAGTAACGGACCTTTTTTTCCACCCTCGACTTTGTGCCACGTCTCATTACGTTTAAGAAAGCTCAGCGATGTCCCAGCGAACAAGGTTAGGCTCAAGGCCTTGCTCTGCCTACCTTTAGAGGACAGAGACGTCTTGGAGAGATTCAAGAGACGTAGACCTTTGTTGAGCCGGCAGACTTGTTGAATTAGGTTGGAGACTCCTGGATGAAGACAGGGAGGTGAGGGGAAAGAGAAAAGATGAGAAAGGGCCTCCATTTAATAAAAAGATGACTAATAATACACAGAGAGAGGGCTGACTTGTTAAATTTAAATATTTCCTTAAACATTTCAAACAAACAAAAAAGAGAAAGGAATGCCAAGTAGAGTGTGTTGAGAAGCTGACATAAATCAGTTAAAAATGAGAGAAAGTTCAATTATTTATCTGATTATACAGAAGAAACTGTGAATTAATCAAGGCAGCACAAAAATACTTAAGAATGATAGGCAAGACTGTCAGCTACAAAGATATTTTTCAAAGAGAAATGTAAAATATTTTAAATCATCAAATAAAATAAACATGAATTAAAGTGGGTGCCAAATGACTTTTATCTGTTTTCCTCTGCATGCCTTGGATGAAGCCAGACGCAGACCATGTGCTAAGCCAAATTACGTAACGCAGGTTCAATTGATTTTTTTTTTCTCTTAATCTACAGCAATCACGATGGACACATAAAAGCCTCTTCCTTATTAAAAATCTGTTTATTTTCATGCTCAGGATCCCTGTGTGATCCTTAGCTTTGTTTGTGATCATACATCTTATTTAGTGGCTGCTGCTGTGTTGCATTTGTAATCACAATAAAAGGGCCTGCACACTGTCAATACTCATAAACACGCCGACACACCAGGGGGCTGATACGTGTGAGCGTAAGGAATCCACTGAGGCAAGTGGAAGTGACAAGTGTCAGACGGAGGGAGAGAGGGTGTAGGGGTTGGGACATAAATTAGCTAATGAGGGACGGTGGCGTGCGTGCGAAAGCCTGGCTCTGGCTTAACACAAAGCTCAATGGTGTCTCCTTGTAGGGGTAAGCAATACAAGGATGATAGATTGTGAGAGATTAGAACGGGTTGAGGATCCGCCGAGGCAGCGAGATCACAGGGTCATCCGAGGCAGAGGTTCCCAAAATTCATTTAGACAAAACAACATTATGAGGAGAGTCGTGAAATCAACAATTGGTCAAATGCGCTGGCGTTAATATTGAGTCAATTAAACCAGAGCAAAATGATGACAACATTAACAGCTGGTGTTAACTTGGACCTTTTTAGCTTGGACCTATTAAACCTGCTAGCCTAACAAATCAGAAAATGGTCTGTTAACTATTAGCTAGCTAGCTAGCTCAGAGCACAGAACAGCTGTAGCGCTGATTTTTCTCGCTTATGCAGTTGTGTCAACTCACCCCTTATTTCCTGCTTGATTTCCTGCTTAATTTTTGTTACAATAATATTATCTACACTTGCATGTTTACTTGTTTGTAGGTCAAACATGGAGCATCTATGAGCTAAAACCTTAATTAGCGTAGGGTGCAGACTAAAGTTTTTGAATATTTCCAAAGAAACTAATGCGTTAAAAAAAACAGCGAGAAAAAAGAATTGTTTTGGTGGATGCTTCAAAACACTGTCAACAATCCTCAGTGTTTTAGATTCGTGTTCATTTTAGTTTTTATGCTAGAGAAATAAGAATACTTGCTATAAGAGCAAATACACAAAAAGCTATTAGAGGGTTGACTTCAAGTTTTATTACATTTTCAGTGAGACCTCTGACTTTAAAATGTTAGCTAAAATAAACACATTTATTTAGCGGGTTGCTGTCAAGAGTTTATAAAATATGGGGCTAATTTTAAAGTTGTCTCAGAGTCAAAATAACAGTTAATGAATGTATACATTTAAAAATAACTATACTGCATCTCCAGAACCAGAACATGAAGACTTGGGAACTCAGCTTTGGGAACAAAATCTGGAACAAACTTCCAGAAAACTGCAAAAGAGCTGAAACACTGATTTCTTTTAAATCAAGCCTAAAGCCCCACATGCTTACAGTTAAATGGAAGATTGACCAACATATTCAAAGCGCACTGATGATTATGATGATGGCACTCGACAGAATGTAATGCTTGATCCTGGTTTAATTGATGACTTCTTTGTTTCCATTACTGTTTATTTTTGTGTTTTTATGACGTAAAGAACTTTGAACTGCCTTGTTGCTGAAATGTGCTATCCAAATAAACTTGATTGATTGAACATAATGTTAATAATCAACATGTAGTATTGTTATAAAACTATGTTATGCATTTTTGCTTTAAATGTTCTTGTTAACACCATCTTGTAGTGGTATTCTGACTCAAGACTGTCATAAAATTAGAATGTTATAATTGCCTGGTGCCTAATTATTATTAGTTGGGCTTTATATATGCTGGAAAAATGGCAGAAACACATTAACATCTTTTAAAAGTGTACTATGACCTTGTTTATGCTTTTATTTAAGGAGTTGTGTTTCTTTGGTGATGCTCACAGTGTCATGGTAAAAAATAAAAAATAATCTGAATATAATCATTTTCCCATATGTCCCACCCCTTTGTGTGCATCGCCTGAGCATGCACCATAAGACAGCAATTTATTTTTACACGTAAAGATAAAAAAAAAAAAAGTTTCAGTTGTGAAGACAAAAGAAAAAAGAAAGAGCCTTTTATCATGAGAGGCACAGATAATCAAACACAATGAAAGGTGGATGGGAGGATCGCCGAGAGTGAGGGAGCTGCAAGGACAGTGATTGATTCAGGGTTCTTTGAAAGCAAACAAAAGCTTTGCTCAAGTTATAGTGAAAGAACAATAGGATGTGCCTACAGAGAGGAGTCAGTGGGAGGGAGAACGAGTTCACCGAGTCGCTACCTTGGTTGTCAAGTGTGTTATAAGCCAGATTGAGGGAGTGAATCACGGAGGCTGGGTTCTCTGATAAAGCCGACGCCATCTTCTGTGGAAAATCCCTGGAGAGAACAGGAGAAACAGGAAATTGAATTCCCTGGAAAAGCAGTGGGTTCCCTCCTGCATTCAGCAACTGAATTAAACTGAACCTCTGAGGTCACTTGTTTCCCCACATCCACAAGGTCAAAGCATTTGTAATAAAGTGGTTTTAACACTAGCACTTCTTCATGTCTAAAAAATCTGTCTTATCTAAAATAAGGAAAAGATGAGCATGGCTGTCAACTCTGTTATTTTAAACATTTCTCCTCAAACAAGTATCCGTCAAAACAATTACTGCTTTTGTCGCTTGCATTTCTCTCATTGACCCACCTGCGGAGGGATTACTGTCCCCGTTTAGTTCCGGTTTCAATCACTTCGGTAAATACAAACGAAACTTAAATCAAGCCAAAAATAGGAATTAGGTTGAAACTTTCAAAACGGTGAAAGCACGGCAATCGAAGGATCAAACATTTCTCACAGAGCTTAAAGGACGAACGTCACTGGAAGTTATATTTGTCTGCTGGCCAAAGACTGAACTCGGAGTGAATACTAATGCTCGTCCGTGGCTGTTGTTTGCCAACACTTTTGTATAGATCGTTTATCCCCAAGTGCCATAACAAATCAATTATACAATACGGGCTTAAAAAAAACTTCCAGGCAAGCCGAAATAATAAAATAAAACATAAAAACTCCTATAACCATTCAAGAGTCTATTATGCTCATTTTTGCACCACAGAATTTTAAGCACTGAGATGCCACTGATCTGAAGCGTGCATTGCAAACCACACAAGTTTGGAAGCACTTCCAATTCCTTTTCACTATGCAATAAAATCCGACGTGAATTTGGTGGATTCCAGGATGCGCATCGCAGTATTTTCTGTCATTGTTAAGGATAATGTCCTCAGTTCACCTTTAGGTAAGCATTAATGTTGCCAGACCTTTGCTGCGTGTCGACAAAAAGGGGCTTTGTTTTAGGTTTGAGAAAATGTGTACAACCTGAGAACAACAGTTTACATATTTATGTTTGCAATGCTGTTGTTAAAACCCGAGAGGGTCACATTGACAAAGAAAAAAAAAGCAAAGCAAGAAAGATACAATGTGTTCTGACACATGAATATTCATGCAATAGCTGATTTTATGGTGATATGAACGTATTAAGCATATCTTTAGGGATCAGTTTGAGATTGCATCAAAACATTTGGTCTGATGTAGGTAATTTGATTCTTTTAGATTGATTTGTCAAAAGATTCAATACCTGTCAGGATCTGTGTTTCAGTGTGTTTATTTTTGAGTTTTCTGTGTAGTCCTGTTCCCTGTGAGTCCTGTCTCTGCGTCTTCCCAGTTAATTGTTTCCCAGGTGTGTCTCGTTCTCTTGATTACCCCTTGTGTATTTAGTCTCCCCTGTTGTCTCTGTTCCTCGTCGGGTCCTTGTCATTTGTCGTGTCTACGTCAGTCAGTCTGCTGGCACAGTTGAACTGTGAAGTCCTGTGCCGGCATTCGCTCTTTGTGTCAGCCCAGCTCTCCAGTAGAACTGCTAAGT
>CAEGAF010175625.1:0-17234 GCA_903067075.1 Micropoecilia bifurca | reverse complement strand
ATGCTGTACTTGGCTAAAAGGTTTTCATAATGGATGTGTTTATTATTGACTTTCTTTTTTTCATTCACTAAACACAAAGACAGCAAAGTAATAATACTTACGCCAGCAGATAATCCTTTGTTTTTATTGATCCTACAACGGTTGAGCTCCAAATGCATCGTGCACAAGCTTTGATCCAAGCAAGGCATTCTGTTTCAGATTTTGGAAATCTGTGAATTTTAGTTCCACAAATATAATCAGGATACCTGACATCACCTGTACAGATACCTGACTGACGGATGACCATTCTTTTTCGAGAATGCCCCTGTGGTAAGGTCCATCACATGTTGTGCTAGCTGCATTCATAACATGCAGCTAACACAGCATGTCATAAATGCTACGGCTAGCTAGAATGGCCACTGATAATGGCAAATAAGCAGTTTTCCTGTAGCAGTGAGTTGTTTCTCAGGAATTAACAAATTGAGCAGTGAGTACATGAAATTGATTGACAACACTAAGACTTTCTTCCTGGCTCTGATCGGTTGATTTGGAACCACTTGGGAGAGGAGCAGACAGCGATAGAAGCTCATTAAGGAAGTGGAGGAAACTGATCTTTTCAGAGTGTATCTGTTTCATAACAAACGGTCACAAAAATAGTGACAGTTTGAACGAATACGTAAAAAGGTTTTATGTATATATATGTATTTTTTTTTTTACACACACACATATATATTTATATATATAATATGCATATATATAAAAAATTCCCTTCTCACCCTCCGTGGGTGGTCTCTCTCTCTTTCATCCTCTGAGCTTGGTCCTCTACCAGAGGCCTGGGAGCTTCAGGTTCTCCTCCTGTGCCTAGTACTGCACATTTCTGGACTGAGATGTCTGATGTTGTTCCTGGGATCTGTTTTAGCCACTGCTCCAGTTTGGGGGTGACTGCCCCGAGGGCCCCGATGACCACAGGCACCACTGTGGTCTTCACCTTCCAGGTCTTCTCCAGTAACCCCCCTGAGGCCCTGGTATTTCTCCAGTTTCTCATGCTCCTTTTTTCTGATGTTGAAATCACTTGGTATTGCTACACACACGCACATATATATATATATATATATATATATATACTTTTAAGATACCACTCATCATTTGCATAACAAGGCAGAGATTGGTTGGAATGTGACTTGGAGTACAGGAGCTTTGAGCTGGCAATAAGGGAAGAAACAAATATATTTATATTAACAGTAATTTTTTTTTACTTTAGACTTTTATCTCTAAGTAATCATTGATTATTTACCTGGTGATAGTGAGACCAATTGTTACCTCCCGGATTACTTAATACATATTTAAATTTTCTCTGAGAGCAAGACAAAAATGGAGAGGATCTACATTTAATTAACAGAAGAAACTGACATTATTCTTTCCCTTTGCTGCTCTAGCTGTAAAAAATCTTTGAAATGTCAAAGATTTCTTGCATATGACCTCAATTTTCTGTTTCCCAGCTGATGGTAAAATTGCTAAATTATATTCTAATAATAATGCCAAGCTCTTTATTTTGACAAGTACTCTATTGTTAATTCATGTAACATATCAAAAACACAAATGACAAAAATGTGGGGAATTGCATTTATCTAAATTGGCTTTAATACTCTGTCATACCATAAACAAAGGCTCATAAAAATACAATTTCCAATAATTCAGCATTCTGGTAAATTTAGAACAATTATTCCACTAAAGAGAAATCAATATGTACATTTTGTTGGGAAGTTGGGTTTTGGTTTTTTTGGGGGGGCTTTTCTTCCATTTCCTCTAGTCATCCACCAGATGGAGTCAGAAGGCTACATTGCCTGGAGGGTGGTCTCAGGTGTTCATTCCATACACCTACAACCAATCTGGTGACTGGTGACTGATTTCTGTGTAACAGAAACCTTGCAATCATCGCCACTCTGTCTCTCTGGATTCCCTGACAATAGTTCTAACCCCACCTGTACCTAACACCTCAATTAACCAAGCCCCATCACCAGCCCTAGATCCCCTCCCCTGGTGAATTTGTCTCCACTGCACAAGTAAGGTCATCCTCTCAATTTCTCATTCACAATTTGTCAAGCAGAACCCATCTCTTATCTCTGTTCCCAGTGCTCCAGATTCCCCCAGTCGTTACGGTACAGGAAAAAAGAAAACTATTTAATTTCCTTGTGTACAATAAACTTTATTTTACTGATGTATCCATCTCCTGCATGTGGGTCAAATGATTAGTAACAATCATGACACATTTAATGAAACTTAATATTTTTATTGATGGTTCGACTCTTAAGTTTTGTGGTAAAATCTTGAATCAGTTTTATGAACTAAAAATAAAGCGTTGAAAACTAAATTACCAAAACAAACTAAATCAAAACCAAATGTTTTTACATTCTACTTTCCAAAACAGAAAATTTTTTGAAAGTAGAATGATTTAAAGCCCCGATGGCTCAGAGTTTACATGTTTCCGTCTTTCCTGTAAATGAAGCCACTCGTTCCTCACTTTAGATTTTCTGTACTATATTAAATTTGATTGAAGTATACTGTTACTAAATTATTTTGGCTCAACTGGATTCTACTTAATTAGATATGGCTGAATGTAAAGTGCATTTAAATTACATTGACAGTAGATTGATGCCTTATATGTAAATTAATTCATTAAGATTTTGTATAAAATAGATCAAGAAACAAGAAAAAATATTGTAACATTTTCTACTTAAATGGACAGGCTGTGACTCTTAACTGTTATCACATATTTTGCTTTCTCTAGTAGTCATGGGATAGTTTATAAAGTGAAATCCATAACAGCAGGGATTGTTTTTATCTCCATGATTTAGATCTCTCCAAGGGAGATGTAACTTGAATGATCTACATTATTTAAAACTCTTAACCACATGTTTCTTTGATCAGACAAAACTGTAATTTACTCATTAAATTATTTTTGTGTTTTAAGAGCTGACATCACGTGTCAGCATTGTGGTTTATTATAAAATGCAGTGGCAAGGCGGCGTCGGGAGGTGGTGCTGTTTAACCATTCAGTCACAGCTTTGCAGTGCAACAATATTTTATGACTTCAATCTTATCACTACAAAAAAGTTTCAAGCTCATGATTATTTTTACTTAATCATTGGAATGAATGTTTAATTTTTAATTTTGATCATGAAAGCCCAGTTATGGTATATTTTTATTAAAGTAATTCTAACTTTCTATCATTTGTGAGCTATGCTGTGAGGCTTTTGAAAGATTTAGGAATCAATTTCCCTCAAAACATTTTGGATCAAAACATTCTGCATGGTTCTGATAGTGATTGTATTGGCAAGCAGATTCAATGGAAGGAGCCAAGAATCAAACAGCGTAGTAGATATTACAGAAAATGTGTTCTTGTTAGTTAACCAGTAGCTAGTCTGACATGTTATTTTTACTCCTCATTAACTCAGAAGATGGAAGTGCACAATAAAAAAAGATCTATTATTTTGTGTTATTAGAGCCTCTGTGTGGATTGTGACCAGGGCCTGTATATGGATGTCAAGAAGTAACTTTATTTAAACCTCTGTGAACTCAAATGTCTTTTTTAGGTTGCTTCCACTGAATATTTCACACGTTTAGTTTGTCACTAGAATATTATGAAGAATTAATTTAACTTTCTTTTTAGTTCCAGTTAGTCTGAATCCCTGCAATGTTCTGACTGACCAGGGGCCTCATGCATAAAAGAGTGCGCTGTTTTTACACTAAACTTGGCATACGGAAAAATTTTGAAAAGTGCGGCGCACAAAAAAGGGATGCATAAAGCTGTGCGCATGTGGTCGAGCACCTTTCCTTTATAAATCCTAATTTGCGAGAAATCGAGGGCAGCTGCTGAACCACCTGTCGCCACGGACAAATACATATGTAAATTAGTATAAATACCCAAAAGTCTGCCACCACGTGAAGTAGTAACCATGGCAACGTCCTTGTTTGAAGCAGTACTAGTAATATAAGTATTGTATTTATAATAATAATTATTATATATTTTATTTAATAGGTGCTTTCGGGACACATAATGTCACCTGACACACACACACAGCAACAACATTTTAAAGGAAGAAAGAAATCCAAATAAAAAAGTAAATAAAAAAGATCGTGCAAATGCCTGTTTAGCGGTTTCAGCCTGGATTTAAAGACAGACATTCTATCAGAAAGTCCTTTGAATGGGTGAATTGGACATTTAGCTCAGGTTGTACATTTACAGAATAAATATGCTTTATGTCCAAGGCTCATTCACAAGGCGGGCGGCTCGACTGAAGGATGGCCGGTACTGCACGGCTCTCTAAGTTTTGCTCAGAGATCCAAGATGATCAGTCTACAATCTAAACGCTAATACCATCATCAACATTTCCTAGCAGATCAATATGATTAATCGCTCCCTCTGAATCCTTCCATTCATGATGTTCTCCATCACAGCTAAAGCGCTCCACATTTATGTGGCTCACATTTATGCAACCACTGATACGTGTGATTGCATACACACATTGATCACCTTAAAAATAATCAAACCTGTCCTGTTTGGAGTCAATCTGCTGATCCAACCCCGTTTTCTTTTTCAGTTAGAATTAAATTGCCCCAAAGATGCATTCCATGCAGTTCGGCGCACAGACCAATGCATCTTTATGAGACAAAAACTGAGGAAAAGTACCATTTACATTTGAGTGAGGTTTTCAAATCCTTATATTTTTATTTTCTGCATTTTGTGTGCGTGTTATGTTATTGTTTGAGGAAAAATGCGGTTTAGTTCAATCGTTTATGTTTAAACAATAAAATATTAAAAACGGTTTGATGCTTAGTCTAATTAACACAGAACGTAGTCAGATTTTAGTGTATGAGTTTTGACGCTTTGTAGTTTCACATTCTCCACAGAAAAGGTTTGCGTGGCTGCTGCACATTTTCACATCAGCGAAAAAGTGTGGCGCATATTTAAGCAAACTTTGACGCAAAGTAAATTTTTATACATGCAGATTTGTGTATAAAATATGACGCAGCACATTTTTTGTGCATGAGGCCCTAGGTTTCTTAGGAAGTTTTTTTAATTAGCTCTTATGTCTTTATAATAATCTTTTGTTCGGTCCTTAACAAAAGCCTATTCCAGTTAAATAAACAGAACCTGTTTATTTTAAATGGACACACCTGACATTCTTTAAAGAGAGAACGAAGGTTTCACACGTGAACCTTCAGAAAGGCACGCCTGCTAGATTTATTTGTTATAAAATTTTACCCAAAGAACAGTAAGTACTAGTCCTGGTAAAAAAGTATACTTTAGTAAACTTCAAACATTCTTAAATTTGAGTAAGTACACTTTAAGTAGCTATGCTAAAAATTAAGTGTACTACCTATAAGTATATCTGAAGTATACTGAAGTAAACTTGCAACAATTTCGAAACTAGTACTTTAAACACACTTAAACATAATTGTACCAAAATACACTTTTAATATAATAAAAGTATGCTAACAAAATTTGAATGAATATATATGATATTGCCTTAAAAGTAGAGAAGGCCTTGACAATAATTAGTAATTTAGTTAAATTCAAGTTTGTGACATCTGAGTTAGACGACAACACAACGGGACAACAACCGATGGAAATGAAATGTGTGTTAATTTATGTTTTCGCATCCACCTAAATAATGTGTAGTTGCGCCACTGGATGAAACCTGGCAAAGGGAGCCAAGTTTAACTGGCTGAGCTTGAAAGCAATCGAGGAGAAATGATAATTGCTTGTTGACAATGACATATTCCAGAATAAACCAAACTCAAACACAAAGATTAATCTTGAAGCAAATTGTTACTATGGTAACACAATTAACCACAATTAATTTTCTCTGTACTTTTACAGAGTAAACCTGACATTCCTTTTAAATTTTAAATAAAAGATTTACACAGTTTAAAAATACTTTTGTTTATTACAAAACCATCAAACCTAATTAAATAATATTCTCATTCTCAACTAACAAGAATTGTCGAAGCTTATTGGTAAAAAGAAGCAGCTGCCTTCATATCTGGCTACCAACCTAAGAATGTTCATACATTTATATCGTCCTCCACCCACCACACCCTGTTTATCTGGAAACATTGTTAGGAATCCATTCTTCGCAACAAACTAGAATCCTAGAATCCACGTTCTGAACCTGAACTCGTCTGTTTCAATGCTCCACTGTACCCAGTACTCTCTCAACTGGAAGTTGATCTTTGTCCAAATCCAGATTCTTGATTTCTTTTGCTCTCCTCTCCTCTGGGATTGACATGAGCACTGTGCGACTGTTGCTGACCCATTAAATATTAAATATACTTCAAATATATTTTACATATACTAAAATAATGTATTTAAATTACACTTAATTTTTATTTTTGATTTCCTGCTATTGACAACTACAATTTTAATTACTCTTAATTAAAATTGTACCTATTTTGTAAATGACAAATGACAAATGACATACTCGCCATGTATGTGACATTATAAGAACTGATGATCATTGGGTCCGGATGCCTGGAGTGGAAAAATATTTCTGGGTGTCTTTGCCTGTTTATGTTGGAAGTAGAAAAAAATGATCAGCAATGTCAGAGTCAGTTGATGTTGGCATTAACTATGAAGCTGTTTTAAGTGTGGACTTAAGGAGACAAACCACCTTAAAATCTGTCCATCCATGATCTGAACACACTGATCCTTGCAGGGTGGTGAGGGGGGCTGGTGGTGCCCATCTCCAGCAGCCATCAGATGAGAGGCAGGTTCACCCTGGACTGGTCACCAGTCCATCACAAGGTCCTGAAAGTCAACTACAAATAATAAAAGATAAATGTTAGATTAACAAGAAGACAAAAATTCTTTCCAGTTACCTTTAAATCAAATCATGTTTATTAAGCACTTAGTGTTGGTAACACAGCAGGTTTTGTTGTTGAAAATGTAGCTAGTTCCTCATTAAAACAAACTTACACCATTAAGACGATGTGGAGGTTCATCCTCAGAGCTGGTTGGTGATCTGGTGGAGTCAGAGCTTCTTCTGAGACAGAAAATCTTTAGGTTTCTAACACCTGATTTCTCTGGTTTCCTCTTTCGTCTTCATTTGCTTAGTTAAACTGCAAACATATGTTGAAGATAAACTCATTGATGAACAAGTTAGAACAACAACCTCAAAATATTAAAGTATCTTTGTCTTATGGAGCTTAATTAAAACCAGGTTAGTTTATGAATTAAAGTATAAATCGCAACAAATAGCCTCCATGCAGTTATAACATTAAGCTGAATTATTACTAAATAATAATCATACAAGTCACAATAAAATTGATAAAATTATTATTTAAGAAACCAACATAAGTTATATATCTTTACTGCACTGATTATAATTAAATGAAGATAATTAATAAGCAAACTTACCACCAGCTAGCAACACTTAGCAGCCTTCGTCCTCTGGGCTCCTTTTGTGACACACATTTCATTTCCATCGGTTGTTGTCCTGTTGTTTTGTCGTCTAACTTGGACTAGGACGTCACCAGCTTAAATTTAACTAAATTGCTAACTATTGTCAAGGCCTTCTCTGTCATGATCTGTGTTTCTGTGTGTTTATTTTTGAGTTTTCTGTGTGATCCTGTTCCCTGTGAGTCTCTGTCTCTGCGTCTCCCCGTTAATTGTTTCCCAGGTGTGTCTTGTTCTCTTGATTACCTTGTGTGTATTTGGTCTCCCCTGTTGTCTCTCTTCCTCGTCGGATCCTCGTGGTGTTACGTCATGTGTACCTGTTCTCCTCCGTTGTCCTGTTCTGCTGGGTATTTTCATTAAACTCATCATTTCATTTACAACCTGGGTCTACCTGCGTCTCTTCTCACCACCATCAACCACCGCTCATGACATTCTCTACTTTTAAGGCAATATTATGCGAGTAAAAATGGCGAATTTGAACATCGTCTGTTATCTTCCCTGCTTCAAGTTTTTTCTTCTCTTTGAGGCGTTTATTAAATAAATGAAAATGTCCGGTACCGCCACCATCTGGTCTGGAGTGTGAACTGGAGCCGTTGATTATAAGATTTTTACATCACACATCTGAAAATTGATTGAGTACTTTCTTAAAAATTAAATCATGATTATCCTTTTTTTTATTGTATGCAATTTTAATAAAAAGTAAAAGATTATTAATTATCTTAAAAGTTCATATATATTCATTCAGATTTTGTTCATTTAAATATACTTTTATTTAATATATTAAAAGTGTATTTTGGTACAATTATGGTTAAGTGTGTTTAAAGTACTAATTTCGAAATTGGTACAAGTGTATTTTTAGTGTACTTCAGATATACTTATAGGTAGTATACTTAATAATTAGCATATTTAAAGTGTACTTTCACAAATGAAAGTATGTTTGAAGTATACTAAAATATACTTTTTTTTTACCAGGGCAACTTTAGTTTTTACAGGATAAGGTCCATCATCCACACTGTTTATCTCCTCCCAGGGTTCTAAAACATTTGAAGCATCAGTTCCTATCAGTAGCTCCACATCTGCAATGATGTTATGAAGCTTAACATGTTTAAGATGAGGCCACTGATCAATGTCTTTCTGATGGGGAATATTCAATGTAGAAACTGGCATCGTATGTTGAGTCAAAACATCTGGAAGCTCTATAAAGTCATTTGTTTACAGACAAGAGACTTCCAAACCAGACAAAACTTGTACATTAACAATCTTATTTTGACTCATTGTTCTCAGCAGAATATTTGTCCTTTTGCCCTTCAAGTTCAGACTTTTTGCCAGTTTCTGTACAGAATGTACCTGAACTTCCTGGATCAAAAAATGCATAAGTTTTTACAACTTTGTTGCTCTTTTGACTTTTAACTTTAACTGCAACAACAGAATAAACAGTATTGTCATCATGACCGGCCCCAATATGCCCACATGTCTGAGTGGTGGCAGTTGAGAAGTTGACATGAGACCTTGTTGTCTGTTGGGTTTGTTCTGAAGAGGCTCCTGGCTCCTGTAGCTCTATGTGAAAGACCCCTGGATGCTTTGGGTAACACAGGTTGCAATCCAAACGACTCCTGCAGTCTTTGCTTGTGTGACCAACTTTCAGACAACCAAAACAAATGTCCTTTTGTTTAATGAAGGTCAACTTGTCCCGATGCATTTTAGCTTTAAACTGCATACAGTCTTTTACAATAGTTGCTTTTTTTGTGAACAAAACAAGCAGCTGTGAACAGCAGTAGACTTGGTCTTGTTTTCAGCTGAGTGAATTCTGGCTTCTGGAATTGGGTTGACATTAGTGGCAAAACTGCTTCCTTTCTTCCTTTGCTTGTTGGAACTTGAAACTTTAAAGTTGCTCCCAGTTGGTGGGTCTTGGATGTTGCCAAACACTGGATCTGATGTTACTTTTACTTCTTTCATTATAAAAGCAATCAGATCAGTGAACAACGCTCGGTGGCCATCTTGCTCCTGCAGCTCATAAGCAGCAACTCTCCATTTTCCCCTCAGTTTATATGAGAGTTTCATTACAATTGTTCTCATATTTAAAGGTAAATCCAACTCTCTCATGTAAACAATTAGTTATGTTAGATTTGAACATCCTTGAAGGAAAAGAGAGAATGATTGAAGACTTTTCACATCATCACCTTTAATTGGTGTCCAACTCATAATCTTCTCCATATATGCAGAAGCAATTTTATTTTCATTTCCAAAATGTTCTTTGAGAAGATCTTTGGCCTTGGGATAACCTTGATCAGGAGGTAAGTGCTGACAACTATGCACCAGATCTTTAGGCTGCCCCCTAGTGAACTGCTCTAGTAAGTGCAAACAGTCTCTCTAGTTGTCAGTTTTAGCTTCCACTCCGTTCTCAAAGGCGTTCATAAATGATCTGTACTGCAGGGGGTCCCCATCAAACACAGGGATGTTCCTGGAAGGGAGAACAGACAATAATTTTTGTTTTACAAGTAAGGCAGTGATGTCATTTTGTCTTTGCATGATGTTCACAATATCATCCTGACAGTTCTCAGAGATGGAGGGTGTCATGAGGTGGTGTGGTTGATGGTGAGGAGAGACGCAGGTAGACCCAGGATGTTGAAAAATGATGAATTTAATGATAAAGCTTGCAGTCTCAAACAGGCAGCACGACAGGAAACAAGCACACAACTAACACGGGTAGCAACTGTTTACACAGAGGACTGAAAAAACGAGCTAAGCTAGCCAGGACTTAATCAGTTCTACTGGCGACAGACAACAACTGACAATACCTAAGCTGACCAGGACTAAACAGTTCTACTGGCCAGCTAAACAGATGTTTGACACACGTACGACAACAACAAGGACCAGACGAGGAATACAGACAACAGGGGAGACTAAATACACATGAGGAGACACACCTGGGAAACAATTAACGGGGAAGACGCAGAGACAGGACTCACAGGGAACTCAAAAATAAACACACAGAAACACAGATCCTGACAGAGGGAGATTGAAATTGTGTTGGCTGTGTTGCTTGAGTTGAAGAATCAACTTTTACTCTCAGACGATCCATTTGAAGTTGTTTCTGCCTTTGTTTAGGTCTGACGACAGGACAGTAAGATGAAGAGGCTGCTCTTTCTTTCGGAACAAACTCATCAGTGCAAGAGAGGTAGCAGAGAAAACTAAAGGAAGTTTGAACTCTGTAATTGTTTTTGCAAAGACGTGAAAATAAATCATGGAGAACAAGTTTGGATACTGAACCTTCTTTTGCCTGCATTGAAAATCTTGACCCCAGTGTCTCAGTGGGTTAATGGAACTTTTGTTGGATGTTTGGTTTGACAATCGCCACTACACCAGCATTAAGAGTGAACTGAGACATTACTGTTGAATGTAAGTGTTGATAAAATAAGTCATATCACAACTCAATGTGCTCTAAATCAGTGTGGTATAATGCAGTTTTCTGTATTTTATTTGTGCAGCCAGAGGACACTGCCCTATTTATATTTATTTTATGTATTGTATTTTCTTTTGTGCATTTTCCCTGTTATTTTCACATTTCATGAATAGTTACCTAATGTTTGATACACCTATGTTCTGATTTTTGAACAACAGTAAGGAGCAAGACAGCTTTGTTCAATCTGTCCCAACTGAAAATAGAATATACTGCACATTAAGAACCCCAGTTATTGTGTCCTGTGAGGCTAAGTATTGCCTGGGCTACATACATTAATCCCTTGCTATAACGCGGTTCACCTTTAACGGTATAGCTGCCACTTGGCAGATTTTTTTGTGCAGTTTTTCTCTCCACAATGTTCTGCGTCCTGATTGACCGTATGATTGGTAAAAACAGTCTCTGCGCTTCTTCTCTACCTGAGTGGCAATAATGTTACGGTGTTTAATACAGACTGGCCATTCAGGAGATGGAAACTGAACCTTTGAATGCCTGCTGGAAAAAATGTGAATCTGTGAATCTCGCTGGGCAAGTTGGAGGAGACGCTTTGATGACATGACTCTGGATCACATTAATGCCTGATTGATGAACACACACATCCACTGATCTGAAAACAGGTTTTGTTATTTGGTTTCAATGTAGAGTATTTATTTACGCCGTGTAGTAACTGTAAAAAATAAAGGTAACTACTTCACGGATTTCGCCTATCACAGGTCATTTTTGGAACGCAACCACTAAGAAAAACAAATGTAAATGTAATTGTAACCCACAAGAAAAGTTACATTAAGTACCTTTAACGGTAGATAGCAAGTTAAGTTCATTTACTTAGTATAAAGGAAGTTGGGCCAGATCAGGAAATTCTAAATTCGGGGGAGCCTAGGTGTGAGCAACAGAGGAGAGCACACAATGTATATATAAAAAATAGATTTTAATATAAACAACATTTGTGGATCCACATTGTACAAATAAACATTTCATTTAATTGCTTTTAAAAAAACAATTAAATGAAAAAAATAACCCAGTCTTTTTGATGTGTGTCAAATGTTCTTTCAAAGTTTGTTTAGTCTTTCCAATGTGTTTGTGAAATATTTTTTCGTTGTTTCACGGCTGGTGACCAGGGTAACCATCTATCTTTTCATTTTTTTACACGTTTGGGTTACATAATGTTTACTTAATTTTTTTTCTACAGCAGAAGTTTTGTCAAAAAAGTGTAAAAGGCTAAATATCAAAATGGTATAAAAACTTTTTTAATAAAAATCTGTGGGGGGAAAAACAGTCCACAAGCATCCTCTTTCCATACACATTCTCTTAAATTATCACTTTATGGTACATGTTCACATTTCTTATTGACTTTATGTCAAATATGTTTTACATTTAATATGACATAATACGATAAATAATATTCAATAAAATACAAAAACTTAAATCTTATTGTATAGAATAGATCATCAAATCACTACGTTGCCTGTTGGAATTTTTAATGTCCAGCAGGTGTCAGTATTGTGTGACACAGTATCGACACAGAATCGACAGTTTTGCTATGTGTCGAAACGATACATGACGCCTCATCTACCCATCACTATCAGGTAGTCCAGGTGGATCGGAATATCAGAGTGGTAAGAGCTGGTACTAGGAGGAAGAACTGAGAGTGAGAGTGTACCACTGTAGAAGTGGAACCATTGGCATCTTCTTCCAGGAAGCCGCTCCTATTTAAAGCCCTTGCTGATTGGTAATGATAATGGGATCCAGCACCAAGCTGGATCCCATCACCCTGCCACCCTGAAAATTTAGAGAAAACACTCCCCTGCGGAAACCAACACATGCTTGATTAGTATATTTTGAGTGTACTATTTTTGTGATTGAATTACATTCTGTAATTCAGAGCTGCAGAGAGAGAGCCTTTTCCTTACTGAAAACATTAGCCAAGTCATGATACTCTAGGTCAGGGCTGCCCAAACTTTGAGACTAAGATCTACTTTTTCTCTCACCAGCCGCCTGAGATCTACCTCATGACACAAAGACATAAAAATTGCAAATTAAACGCTATTGACTTATTTTATATGTGAATATGCATCAGTTATAGCAGAAATAATAGTGACAGAAAACCTAATGCAGTTTCTTCCTCAGTGAGATTCTGACACTGGGAGCAGCTACTGGTTTCTCAGTCAGAAGCTGGTTGCAAACCAGCAGGTGTCAGTCAGTCATGGTAGATCTGAAATTTATGAGAAACTACAGACTGATGGAAAGAACCAAAGAGCCCAGTTAAGGTAAAGGAAAATCTTCTGAAGTTGGGATATAATTAATTTAATTTCACATAATTATCGAGGTTAAAACTTAATGAAATATATTTGTCCAATTTGATGTTGTGACGTGATACTCACAAACAAACGAGTTTGTCATTTATTGAATTTATTGAATGTTCAGAAACTACAGCAGGTGTAATAATGAGCCACAGCAAAGGTAAACAAAGGTAAAACAATCCGAAAATCTGATCAACTCAAAATCGCTCCTACTTTTTTACTTTCTCTTTGTCATTTAAGCACACCCGTTGCCATGGTAACCCCTGCGCCCGCAAGCTGAGCAGAGATTACATTAAAAACACAACATTCAGTCGTTACGATATCAGGTTTCCAGGCTTGATATTTATTCCTCGATTATTAATAAGCCTCTCATGAACACAGCGATGGTTGAGTAGTTAATTTAAACTCCTGCTCTGATCGTCAGACGCTCTTTGAGTCGCCTTTTTCTTTTCTTTTTTGTTAATGGGACCGAAACACACTGAAATGCGCAACACCTTGTTCAAACAATAATTACTATTATTAATTTTAACATGTTTCGTTGATTTTTTAAAATAATTATTCTTTTTAATGAAACTACAAAAGTTTAGGATCTTAGTGAATATTTTTGATAAGCTCGTCAGAAGAGGAGAGAAATCACAGATACAAGCGGCCGAAATGGGTTTCCTCCGCAGGGTGGCTGGGCTCCCTTAGAGAGAGAAGCTCAGTCATCAGGGAGGGACTCAAAGTAGAGCCGCTGCTCCTCCATGTCGAGAGGAGCCAGTTGAAGCTCGGGCATCTGGTCAGGATGCCTCCTGGACGCCTCCCTGGTGAGGAGTTCAGGTCCCACCAGGAGGACAGGAGACTCAGGACACGCTGGAGGGACTATGTCTCTCGGCTGGCCTGGGACGCCTTTGGGTTCCTGGAGGAGCTGGAAGAAGTGGCTGGGGAGGGAAGTCTGGGCTCTTATGAAGCTGCTGCCCCCGAGACCCGACCCTGGATAAGAGGAAGAAAATGGATGGATGGATGGATGGAGGGTTGTAGTTTATCAATTAAAATTTGATAGTTACTACATTAATATATTATTATTAATTATATTATTACTATTATTAGTTAATAAATTAATATAAAGAATATAATTGGAAAACAAAGAAATGGGGAAAAAAAAGAAATAGTTTCATTTGAAGACAAATGAAACTAAGAGTTCAAACAACTATGGATGATCACAGATATAAGCTTATTAATTAAATAAAAATACAGGTTTTATGTTGAATACATCTTGGTATTAAATGAAATACGCAAAAAAAGTAAATTGTTCAGCTTAGGGAGACACCATCTATTCCATAAGTCTACAAAAACTGGTAGCTGTTGGCGAGACAGCCGTAGGTGTCTAAAATGAATGACATACTTTTAGGGTAAGTCAGACATTAAGGGAGGAGACAAAAAGCGTATAAGAGCAAACTTAGATGAATGTAAAACTGCTCAACAGCAGAACAAGTCAACAACAGACCACAGCTCAACTGCTTATAAAAGAAACATGGCTGACCAAAAAACTGCTTATGGTAAGTGTGTTTATTGCTATCAACATATACAGAGATCAAAATTTATGTTGGCACATTTTTCATAGAGATAAAACAGTCTAGCAGAAAACAGAAGAAAATCCAAGTGAGAACATTTTAGTAATTATTGTTATAATTAATAACCAACTGACACAAATTAGAACTTAGATCTTTGTGGTTTTGTTTCAATATCAATATTAATATTTTTCTACTTCAAAATATGAAGGGTCACATGCAAGAAAATTACAAATCTGTCTCCAATTTTTGCATCTACAGACAAATGGATCATTTAAATGAATTCAACAAATCTCCTTAGTTCGTGATTAATTGAAATCCCCTAAACCTCTCTCTTTTAGCTTCATGTTTATGCCACTCAAAAGATCATTCAAAGTAGTTTCAATTTAAAACTTAATAAGGTTCTTGAAATTTTTTTAAATATGTTGCCTGTCTTCTTTTTTTCGCAATAGACCAAACCCGCAGTTAGCTTTGTGATGACAGTGTTGGTTGTCACTATTTAACAATATGGCAACACAAACATGTGTAGGCTTGTTTCTTTGCAAGGCAGTCTTACAGTGTTTTGTCATGGAACTAACACATAAACTTTCAGATAAAATACCTTCTAAGCAAGGTTAGAAGGTATGTTGCGTAGTTTTGCTGCAGTACGCAGCAAAACTGCAAAACTAGTTTGTCCTTTTCAGGTTATTTTTTAGCTAACCTTTTGCCATTTTGCCTGCTTTTAACTGTAAAGAGAAAAGTATTTAAGATAGGTAAAGAAAAGGGTTATTCATAACTTCATTCATATCTGACATCTGCTCTAATAAAACATGTCAGTGTGCAAAAAAACTAAGCTTCATCTTGTTCTTGTTTTGTCACGGTAATAAGCAGAACCTGCAGTTCATGATGGTATGTGTTCAAGTTTGTGTTGCCATATTTATCAACATAGCAACACAAACCTGATCAGGCACATTTCTAGGTAAGGTGAGCCAAGACTATTTTGTTATGAGAAGAGAATATTAATTTGCAGGTAAAATACCATCCAAGTGCACTGCAAACCCAAATTAGTAATCAGTACTATAATTGTGCACAACAAGTGATTCCACTAGGATGTCTAGTTTTTACAAACTCCAAAAACAAGCAAATTAATCTCTCTGGTTCGTTCCTCTTTAGGTCCAAAGATAATAACTTCAGTTTTATTTCTGTTCAGCTGGAGGAAGTTTTAGCGCATCCACACATTGATCTGTTCTAAGCATCTGTTAAGTGATTGGATGGGGTCAAACGTCACCTGGTGACATCGTGATGTAGAGCTGTGTATCCGCGTAGTTAAGGTAGCTGATCTTATTTCCTGTTATAACCTGAGCCAGTGGGAGCATATAAATACTGAAGAGAAGGGGTCCTAGGATTGAACCTTGGGGTTCCCCACATGTGACCTTTGACCTCTCTGATGAGAAATTTCCTATTGAAACAAAGAAGTCCCTGTTCTTTATGTAGGATTCAAACCAGTGGAGCACTGGACCGGAGAGTCCGACCCAAGTCTCCAGTCGATTCAGTAAAATGTCGTGGTCAACAGTGTCGAAAGCAGCACTGTGGTTCTCCCAGAGTCTGTATTTATATGGATGTCATTGAACACTTTGACTAGGCCGTCTCTGTGCTGTGGTGAGACCGGAAACCAGACTGAAAGGAGTCAAAACGATTCATTATTGTTAGGAAGTTATTTAATTGTTTAAAAACTGCTTTTTCAATAATTTTGCTGATGAATGGGAGATCAGAGGTTGGCCTGTAATTCTGTAGTATTGATTTGTCCAGATTGTTCTTTTTTTATCAGCGGTTTAATAACTGCTGTTTTCAAAGCCTGGGGGAAAACACCTGAAGACAGTGATGAGTTTACTATTTGGATCAGATCATTAGCAACAACAGGCAGGACTTTCTTGAAGAAATGTGTGGGTAGGACATCCAGACAGCAGGAACCGGAGCTTAATTGACTTATAATTTCTTCTAAAGTTTTATAGTTAAGTAGTTGGAAATGGGTCATAGTTCCTGCATTTGTTTTGTTTGGGCACAGGATTGGTACTGACTTTTGGGTGGATGTGCAGATTAATCCTATGATGTTTTGAATATTTTCTGAAAAGAAACTGGAAAATTTGTTGCAGGCAGCATTAGATTGAAATTCAGGTGGTAACGTCATTGGAGGATTTGTTAGCCTGCCAACAGTAGCAAATAAAGCTCGAGCATTATTAATATTTTTATTTGTGACACCTGCAAAGAAAGCTTCTCTTGCATGTTTTAGTGTTGTGTGATAGTGACGTAGTCTTTCTTTGTAGATGTCATAGTAGACGTGAAGTTGAGCTTTACGTCATCTCCGTACGGCCCTACGGCAGATTTGTCTTGCAGATTGAACTGTTACTTAATTTCTCCATGGAGATTTGATCCTACCAGTCACAACCTTCACTTTAATGGGGGCAATGTAATCAATGATATCTGAAAGTTTGCACTGAAAATCATCT
>CAEGAF010175615.1:0-13525 GCA_903067075.1 Micropoecilia bifurca | reverse complement strand
ACTCTAAGCCTGATGACCTGGTGAAGCAAGCAGTGAGGGAACAAGGTGACAGTTGGATGTTACGATACTTGAGGATGGATATTGATTTTTTTTTCTAGGAAAGAAAATATCGATATATATCGTGATATTGACATTATTATACAGCCCTAGCAGATAGTTGTGTAAAATCTAGTGAAACAGAGAAAACGTGCAGGACGGGTCTCTGCCAGCCGAGCCTCACTGAGCTACATGTGTTGGTGCCACAACATTAAACAGCAAAACATCAGTAATTATCTCTGCTGCCACATGATGTAGTGGCTCTAATAAAGGCCCCACATAACAAAGCATCCATAATAAAGCTGCTCCCTTTACAACGAGGCAGCAAACACAACCACCCTGGACGACACCAGGCTGCAGCAGGTGCAGCTTATGGATGGAGCCGTTTTGAGTCGTGTCATCTGGAGGAACCAGGCTGATCGTGTCACTCACTGTCCCGGCCGCTCAGCTCCGCAATCTGCCCACAGAAGAGGGATGAGGCTCGGCTGTGTCTGCGGGGAAATGTGTTTTCTCTGCATGGATGTGGAGCCGGAGTCAGCATCCTTATCAAATCTATATTTCTTCCTCAGTGATGCCCAGAAAGAGGGAAAACGGAGCGACGCAGCAGCTGGGGGTTATCAGATTGATTAATTTAATGGCCTTTGTGCCACATCTAAGGAGGCTCTTTTCACTGCTGTCGGCTCTCAAGTCAGCCGGGGAGAAGTTGGAAGTTATTAACTCCAAACTCCTCTGAAGTAGAAGGAGGAGGAGTGAGAATCAGAAGCAGGCAGGAAGCGGCAGAACTGTGACGTCCTGCAGGTTCCAACAAAACTATTTAAGGTTTTATAAAACCGACAGCAGCAAAATGTAAGAGCTGCTTCACAAAACAAGCTTTTTACCAGACAAAGAGACAAACTTCATCCAGAAAACAGCCGATAAATTTTTCAGGGTTTAACTGCAGGGTTTAGCTGAAGGTTTGGCTGCAGGGTTTAACTACAGGGTTTAGCAGCAGGGTTCATCACCAGGGCTTAGCTGCAGGGTTTAGCTGCAGGGTTTAACTACAGGGTTTAACTACAGGGTTTAGCTGCAGGGTTTAACTACAGGGTTTAGCTGCAGGGTTTAACTACAGGGTTTAGCTGCAGGGTTTAACTACAGGGTTTAGCAGCAGGGTTCATCACCAGGGCTTAGCTGCAGGGTTTAGCTGCAGGGTTTAACTACAGGGTTTAACTACAGGGTTTAGCTGCAGGGTTTAACTACAGGGTTTAGCTGCAGGGTTTAACTACAGGGTTTAGCTGCAGGGTTTAACTACAGGGTTTAGCAGCAGGGTTCATCACCAGGGCTTAGCTGCAGGGTTTAGCTGCAGGGTTTAACTACAGGGTTTAACTACAGGGTTTAGCTGCAGGGTTCATCACCAGGGTTTAGCTGCAGGGTTTAGCTGCAGGGCTTAGCTGCAGGGTTTAGCTGCAGGGTTTAGCTGCAGGGTTTAACTACAGGGTTTAGCTGCAGGGTTCATCACCAGGGTTTAGCTGCAGGGTTTAACTGCAGGGTTTATCTGCAGGGTTCATCACCAGGGTTTAGCTGCAGGATTTGGCTCCAGGGTTTAACTGTAGGGTTTAGCTGCAGGGTTTAACTGCAGGGTTTGGGTATAGGGTTTGGCCGCAGGTTTTGGCCGCAGGGTTTAGCTGCAGGTCGTCTCCCTGACATTTCTGATGCTCTTTAAAAGCAACACGGCTGACATCATCACTGCTTCCTGTCGGGTCAGAGCTTCGCTCTAAACGCCACTCAGGAATGTGGATGAGTGTTGAAATGGTGAAAGGCCAGGTTAATGCAATCAAGTATTTCTGTAGCAGTAATGGCCGCCATGCGAGGGCCCTCGACACGCCCACACGGCCCATCTGTGAGCGGCGTAATGGGCCTGGATGGTTCTGCTGTGTGGGCTCTGCTGCTTCATGACATTTCAGAGGGACCAGAGATCAGATCATCAGCGGATTAAAAAACTCAGCGTATCATTTTTACTTGTTTTACGGCGAATTAAAGCAAAACTAAGAATGAATGTTCAGATTTAAGACCCAATAAATGATTTGATTCTACAGGCTGATTCTGATCCAGATGATTCATTATTAAGATTTTACAAAATTTATCATCAGATGTATAGATAATAATAATATAATGGAAATTCAGTGACAAACCATTTTAAAAGGATTTTTACACAAACATTTTTTCCTGAAATCAGAGTAAAATGTTACTTTTTAATCTCTGCTGGATCAGAACTTCTGTATTTCTGGCTCTGGTTCTACTGGAGGTTTCTTCCTGTCACTGCATGTGAATCCAGAGGGAATGAAAACTGAGGCTCCATTACAAATTTACACAAACTTTAACTCTCCACTGATGTTGAAAAGCACATTTTCCCAGTTGTTGCATTTCCAATAAATAAGAAACTTAAATCAGATGTGAATGTCACCAAAAACATAATCCTAAAACTACTTCCTGTTGTTTTCTTCTTCATGGTTTCCACCAGTGGCAACATGTGACCAACTTTAAAAAAAAAAACTTCAATCAGCAGCAAAAGGTTAATAAAAACCCAGTTTTTTGTGTTTCCATTGAGCTGATTTATTTTCAAAATGTGAAACTGTTCATATGGTTGATGGAGACGCAGCCGACAACTCAGAGCTGCTGGGTTTACAGAAAACTTTCCAAACTAATGTAAAAATAAAGTGATGTTGATGCTGCTTGATCAGGATGAATTTATCGACACGTTGCTGCTCTGACACGCCGCCATGTTCCAGAACCAACCAATAAAATCCCAGAAATGGGTTTTGATCCTGGTTTTATCATCTTAACTTTCTGAAGAAGCCGACTCTCAACTGAACCCTGCTTGTTGCTCAAAGTGTGGGAAGTGGCTCCACCCTGTGGAAGGTGGCGCCCTCTGTTGTTCAGGCAGATTCTTTGCAAACCCAAAGAGCTGAAACCATTGACTTCAATCGTTCATCTTCCCATCAGAGCTTGAAATATCGAAGGTTTAACTTTGCAGCTAATCTCCTGAACCTCTGGGATGAATTTATCAAAGCCAGCGATGGCGCGGCTGTTGATGGTGTAAAATGGTGTCCATTAGCAGTAAACCTCCAGCTGCCAGGTCTTACGTCAGTCAGCAAACGAACGCGCGGCTCACAGGCTCTCACCGCAGGGGGTTAAAGGAAGACGACCGACTTCCTCCGACTGCAGGGATGCTCATTACAGCAGGGAGTTGGAGGAACGAGACGCGGCTTGGCATGTGAAGAAAGCAACACGGGGCAAAGACACTGTTGCGTCAGGCTGCCTCCTCCTCATTAGTGGGTTTACATGTGCAGCTGACCGCAGGGCTGAGGCTCCGTCCGCCTGCAGCCGCCGCACTGACAGCCAGAGACGCCGGTTTGTCCGCCTGCGGCGAGACGTCGGAGGGACGAGCCACCTGCTGGCACTGCTGATGTCACCTGAGCAGACCTGACTCCCTCAGGCTCCTGCAGAGGAAAACGCCTCCATGGCTTCCTCTGCAGCTCAGGAGGAGTGTCAGAGGTCAGCAGGGGTTTACCAACCAATCAACAACCAGAACTGGCTCAGAAAGAGGCTCAGGTTTTATTTAATCCAGATCAGGTGCAGCCTGTTAATCTTCATCAGGATCATGAATATTTTGAGGGTTTTAATGATCTGAACTTTCTCCAGAGTTGAAAGATGAAAAATGTTTACAAAAAGCTCAAAGACGTTTGAACTGATTTTGATTTTCCATATTTGATCAGGTTCAGATTCCATTGTTTTCATTGTTCTGTTGTGTTCAAGTTTCAACAACGTTTTGGGAAAGATTCAGAGAAACTTTAGAATTTCACAAGATATTTAAGATTTCTGGATGTTTCTGGATTTATTGTGTAATAAAAATGATTATTTTCTTAGTGAACTGAAAGCTTCATTTATCGCCTCTAGATGAATAAAATCTGTTTCCATTTTGCCGGTCAGAGTGAATTCAAACGGTAAACGATTCAAACGGTAAAAGATTCAAAAATGATTCAAACGGTAAACGATTCAAACGGTAAATGATTGAAAAGGTAAACGATTCAAACGGTAAAAGATTCAAAAATGATTCAAACGGTAAGCGATTCAAATGGTAAACGATTCAAACAGTAAAAGATTAAAAAATGATTCAAACGGTAAACGATTCAAATGGTAAACGATTCAAACGGTAAACGATTCAAACAGTAAATGATTCAAACTATAAACGATTCAAACTATAAACGATTCAAACAGTAAACGATTCAAACTGTAAACGACTCAAACTGTAAATGATTCAAACTATAAACGATTCAATCGGTAAACGATTCAAATGGTAAACAATTCAAACTATAAACGACTCAAACGATAAACGATTCAAATGGTAAACGATTCAAACTATAAACGATTCAATCGGTAAACGATTCAAACGGTAAATGGTTCAAACTATAAACGATTCAAACGGTAAACGATTCAAATGGTAAACAATTCAAACTATAAACGACTCAAACGATAAACGATTCAAACGGTAAACGATTCAAACTATAAACGATTCAAACGGTAAATGATTCAAACTATAAACGATTCAAACGGTAAACGATTCAAATGGTAAACAATTCAAACTATAAACGATTCAAACGGTAAACGATTCAAACTATAAACGATTCAAATGGTAAACGATTCAAACAGTAAATGATTCGAACGGTTTAATTCCTGCACATGTGACTGGCTAAAACTATTTTAACGTTGAATTTCAGAGCAGAAACATGGCAGGAGGTTCAGGTCAGAAACATGTTGCTGTCAGTGGTTCCTCCGTGTGCAGGTGTTGGTTCTCTCTGGATTCTCTGACTTCCTGTCCAGGTTGGACACCGAGAGGACAACCAACATTTAGTTGGTTAAAAGCATCTCTTGGTCAAACTCCTTGTCTGCTAAATGACGTCTCCAGTAATCAGCTGGAGCTCAGAAATGTTTACCGTCTCCGTGGAAACCCAAGGCCAGGATGCGGCTGCCGTCCTCAGCAGAGAGAAACGGGCCGCAGTGAGAACCACTAGTCACAGGTGAGAGCTCTAAAAGCTTTCTTTGTGCCACAGGAACGGCTCGTCTCTAATAACCCTCTGAAGTAATGTGATTCATTGCTTTTGACAGTCACACACACACACACACACACACATACACACACACGCGCGTCCTAAAAGCCTTGGACTGAACTACTTTCCAGCCCACGCTAAAGACAGACGACAGCTACTTAGCCTTTCCAATTATGTCTTTAAGTTAATTGAGAGGAACAACAAGCATATTTTAGTCGGCGTTGTTGCATTGATGGACGTTCTCCACCATTAGGACTTGTTAATGGAAATACCATGAGGGTAATATCCATATCGTTAATAGCATGTTTACTTCATAGCTTCATTTAGAAGAGAGCAGCCTGCATGTGCTGGACACTTAAATATAACATTTGAATGTATTATCAATCATTTCCGCTCTCTGTGTTTATGGAGCTTTAAAGGCTTTTTTTCTGCCGCTCGGCTAATTTCATTTTAAATCTGGCAAGCAGCCGATGCAATATAGGCGCTGAGCTGTCATCTGGGAGCCGCGGCAAATCCTCCGTAATGAACCAGATGCAGGCGCAGCGAGCAGAGCTGAGCAGCCGACATGCAACCGACATGCAGCCGACATGAAGCCGACATGCAGCCGACATGCAGCTGACATGCAGCCGACATGCAACCGACATGCAGCCGACATGAAGCCGACATGCAGCCGACATGCAGCTGACATGAAGCCGACATGAAGCCGACTTGCAGTCTCTCTGCAGCCTGTCTGCAGCCGACATGCAGCTGACATGCAGCTGACATGCAGCTGACATGCAGTCTGTCTGCAGCCGACATGCAGCCGACATGCAGCCGACATGCAGTCTGTCTGCAGCCGACATGAAGCCGACATGCAGCCGACATGCAGCTGACATGCAGCTGACATGCAGTCTGTCTGCAGCCGACATGCAGCCAACATAAAGCCGACATGCAGCCGACATGCAGCCGACATGCAGTCTGTCTGCAGCCGACATGCAGCCGACATGCAGCCAACATGAAGCCGACATGCAGCCGACATGCAGCCAACATGAAGCCGACATGAAGCCGACATGCAGCTGACATGCAGTCTGTCTGCAGCCGACATGCAGCTGACATGAAGCCGACATGAAGCCGACATGCAGCCGACATGCAGTCTGTTTGCACTCTGTCTGCAGCCGACATGCAGCCAACATGAAGCCGACATGAAGCCGACATGCAGCCGACATGCAGCTGACATGCAGCTGACATGCAGCTGACATGCAGCTGACATGCAGCCTGTCTGCAGCCGACATGCAGCTGACATGAAGCCGACATGAAGCCGACATGCAGCTGACATGGAGCCGACATGAAGCCGACATACAGCCAACATGCAGCCGACATGCAGCCGACATGCAGTCTGTCTGCAGCCGACATGAAGCCGACATGCAGCCGACATGCAGTCTGTCTGCAGCCGACATGCAGCCAACATAAAGCTGACATGCAGCTGACATGAAGCTGACATGAAGCCGACATGAAGCTATTAGGCTGTCATGGAGCTAAGAGGTGAATTTGTCCAATCAGCTGACTGAGTTGTTTCCACTGAGACTGAGGTCAGCAATCAGTCTCTCTGATTTCTGGTTGAAATGCTCTTCATGTTGTCTTTAGGGACTAATTATCAACATCCTCCATCACTGAAACGTTAGGAAAATAAAACTGCTCTGGTCCGATCGTTTGGTCCTGAGGAAGAAAACCTTCATTTGGTTTGTTTTTGTGCTTTTTAGCAAACAGACTGTAGCTTGTAAACACAGGGTGATGATCTTTGCTCCCGTTTATTCCTTTAGTCAGTTTGAATGTAGAACAGATCAAGTGTTTCACTGTGTCATTGTTGCTAATAGCAGGAAATAAGAAGGAATTGAATGAGCATAGAAAGATATTACACTGGTGACACTTCTGGTGTTGCGTGTGCATAAATTTCTCCTGCCATTTTGCCTCAAGGTAACCTGGATGAATTAATCCTATTGAAAAAGCCGGTCTTTGTTAAGAGCACTTTGGTTCTGGAGTTTTACTCACAAAAGGAGGAGGGTAAAGGGCGAGAACGGGCATGAGAGCAAAGTTAAATGGATGAACCTGAGCGTCTCACACTGGATCTGGAGAAATGAGTGTTTGACATGGTTAGTCTGCAGGGAGAGACGGAGCCCAACGCTGGAAGTTCAGGCAGTTTTTGCTCACTATTGTTGAGTTCATACAAACAAAAAGTGCTTTTAGCAGGAGCCCATTAATTTTTACTCTTTATAAACAGTTTAAGGAGTTTTCTAACATTTACTTAGAGTCTACAGAGAAGTGACAGTCAGGAATCAGGAATCATAATTAGATGCAGATTATTTGATTTGACTTAAAGTGACATGTTTCCCTCCTGATTGTCTGGTAGATTCAGATCTCAGTCAAACCAGCCTGTTCCCCTCCTGGCCTGTGGCGGCGCTGCACCAAGAACCACTGAAGGAAACGACGCAAAAACCTCTGAAGACACTGAGAGCAACTTTGTTCTTCACCAGATGGAAACAAGATGGAGGATTTTAGCGGTTGGAGGATTTCTCTTTAAGACCAGGAGACATTTCTGCTGCTAGCGCTAGGCTAGCATGTTAGCTTTGGTTGGATTTACCCAGAATGCCAAGCATTGTAGTCCACTTCCTGCTTTTGGTCTCTGGTCCATTTGGTGTTCACATATGGATTCAAACCAAACCAGAGTTCACTTCAACCGAACCCAAACGTTTGTAGGCGGATCAGTTTGATTTGTACTGGAACCAGAACATCTGCTCCACCTCCAGCTGCTCTGAGTCAAACCAGCCTGTTCCCCTCCTGGCCTGTGGCGGCGCTGCACCAAGAACCACTGGAGGAAATTACACTAAAACCTCTGAAGACACTGAGAGCAACTTCCTTCTTCACCAGATGGAAACAAGATGGAGGATTTTAGCGGTGGGAGGATTTAGGCTAAAGACCAGAGCCATCTCTGCTGCTAGCGCTAGGCTAACACGTTAGCTTTAGTTGGATTTACCCAGAATGCCCTGCGCTGTGGTCCACTTCCTGTGTACACAGCTGTGGTCAAACAAACTTTAGAGTCACTAAAATTTTCAGGACGTCCAGAACTGAATATGTAACTCAACACAAATAATAAAAACTTAAAGGTCCAGACCTGATGAAGATGCTTCGACGTGAACAGATAGGCCTGATCTGACCTTTGGCCCCTAGCAGGACGCTAACGGCTGCCTGACCACATGGCTGCGGAGGTTTGACAGAAATGCCCAGATGCACAGAAACACCTGCTGCCTCTGAACATGAAGACAAACCGGCGTCACATCCAAATCCTTCACCTGAATGTGTTTCAGCCACCGTAGCTTGTTGAGCCTCTAATTAATGTGTTTGCTTTAATGTTTTATAAAGGAAATAGAAATACATCAATATAAGTATTGTCGAGAAAAGTCGAGATCATCCCACTTCCCCATGCTGGAGATTTTAGTTTTAATAATAACAATAAATAAAGTTATATTTAAGACTGATAGCACAGTTGACATCAAGACCCAACAGTAGAGTCAGACGGTAATAAAATTAATCTGGTTGTATGTTGTTATTCTGTCCTGTAAATTTTGCTTTAATTCTACTTTTTTCTATTTAATAAAAAAAATCATAGTCAGGCCGAAAGAGAGTCTTGGAACAGGAAGAGCAGGTTTCCTGAAGAAAGAGGAAGTTTCCAGCCTGCATAAGTGTAAGAATAGTTCAGACTATTCCTTGTTTCAAAGCATTAAAGGTTTAAAGAAGAAAATCTAAACATTTTGAGTAATTGGATAAAACCCAGAGTAAAATACTTAAATTAATAATAATAACTTATGATTGAGCCAATAATTAATATTGGTTTAACCAGTGGTTGATGTTGGTTTGATTATAAGAATATTTATACTTACTCTTAAGAACTTAAAGGTGAAAACAAGTAACTGTGACTTGGTATCAAATAATTAGAATAATAAATTATTCCTGGTTTATTTTCAGAAATGTCTGTAATAACTCACATTATGATTATAATAAGAGTAAGTAATACGTTATGGTTATTATAATATTATAAATGAACGTATTAATAATCTGGGGTAAAATCTGTCTTTTCTTCTCCCATCTCGACTCTACAGAGGAAAAGTGTAGAGTCGGTTTTACGTCTCTTTGTTCAGCGAGTCTTAAAGAGGAAAAAAGAACCGGTGAGAAGTTTCAGAAACTCAATCAGAGCGTCAGCGATTGGCCTCGTGAGGATGAAGCGATGTGACAGGCCTAAAGAGGTTAGATGCCAAGTTTATCCAATTATCGTCCCGCAATAAACAATTTCAGAAGCTCTCCATCCCCCGTCGGCTCCTCGCTCTCCCTCCCTCCCTCTGTGTGAAACTCGACCCGCCATCTGTATCCATGCTGACTGATGCCGCTGCGCCCGACGCGCGCCGGGTCTCGGCTCTGCCGATCTGCGGCGGCCCTCGGTGGCCCCGACCCGCTAAGCAAATATTCGCAGACTCTGATGGCATCGTTTTCGTCTAGATTAGTGGAGAGCCGTCTGCAGATGACGATAATGAGACACTCAATTTCCCCGACTGCGGCCATCTGAGAGACAGTCACACGGCCCGGTAATCGGGTTTGCGTCTGGAAGCTCATCCATCCAGTCCCAGTATTGCGTTGACATTAGAACCAAGACGTATTAGCGCATTAGCCCAAATGGGCCGTGATGCGCTCTCACTCGGTTAAGCGGAGTGCGATGGCGGCTCTTACGGTTATGGCGATGGCTTCATGCAGTTCCTTGACGACTGCACTGATCTGCAGAAGCACCTGAAGTGCAGAAGATTAGGAAACCCAGAGAAGCGTCGCTCAGAGGCAAACGAGGGTTAAGCACGTCAGTGGAAAGAGCTTCCTGTGTTTCCAGGGTTTTGGTGAGGAGAATCCATCTTGGTCCTGATTTAGCAGCCGCAGCCCTGCGGTCCAGTCATTACATGCCACAGGCCAGACGCAGATCTATAAATGTTTGGTATTAAACGGACCCACTGATGGCCTGGCTTCACTCCCTCTGCTGCCCTAATGGAGCTTTTATGAATCTCAGGCCTCATTTGTCTCTCATGGTTAGCGGCTTTCTGCCGTCTGAATTGTGTAATAATGGCAAACCCAATTTGCTTTGTGCTACGTTAATCTCAACACGCCCCTTCTCTCTCTTTCATGCTTCCCTAACTGCATTCAACACATTCAATGATTCTATTATCACTCTCTTCTTTTAACCATGTGTGTGTGTGTGTGTGTGTGTGTGTGTGTGTGTGTGTGTAAGAAATCATAAAATAAAGCCAAATTATGCCACTAAACTCACACAAGACAAGAAAGGCAACATTGATGAAATTCTTCTGAAGTCATTAATGACGGAGCCATTATCTCCTTTAAAAGTCTTTTTGTTCCAAACTCCAAGTATTTCCTCAAACAATCAGACCGTTTTTAATGAAATGTCTTCTTACAGGAATAACAGGCGACTGTTGAACACCAGAACCAAGAGTTACTATTGTTAGATAATTACTGTAGAGTTTAAATCCAGACAGACTCGTTTTACTAATCGATTATTCTGGCCATTAATCAGATAAAAAACTAAATTCAGCTGATTTTCCATTTAACCACTTAAGCTCTTTTGCTGCTTTTATATAAGAATAAACAGATTTATTAGTGTGAAACGATGTTCTGGTAGGATGTAGTTCATGTTTTGTTCTGCTGGTATTAAACTCAGATATTAAACATGCGAGTGTTTAATAAGTGTGTGATCTCAGAGCAGAAACCCGGTGAAGGAACGAACCGGGTCTGGATCCAGAGAACCGTCACCGACTCTCTGGACTTCAGAGGATTTAAATGTTTAATTAAAGAGGTGCATAAACTGCTGTGATGGACATGAAGTCGTCTTCATAAATACTGTTGTAATAAAATGTCCTTTTATGCAGCTTTTAATGCAAAGTGGCTTTAAAAGCTGCATTTTTCTTCTGAATGTCTTAAAGCTGCTATAAACATTCATGAAACTCCTTCATGTTTATGGCTGGTGTTATGTTTTATATTCACTCCTCCAAATAAATGTTACCGAATATGAATCCAGATAAACATCTGGATTCATCAGTCACTCAGAAAATACTTTGGATTTTTCATTATAGTTTCGTTTCGTTTCCAATTCATCTTTAATTAGTTTTGTTAGTGTTTTAGTTTCAGTTTAGTTTTTATTAGTTATGGTAATAATTTTAGTTTGTTGATACTTTGGTTCAGAATTCAGAAAGTATTGTGTTGTAATTACATTGATTGATTGCGTAATAAAATAATAAATAATAAAACTTTGATGTTGAACAATGATAAACGTTTGTTGTTGCCATTTTGCGGCCTAGTCCAAGTAAAGCAAAGAGACAGCAGAGCTGAATGGAAATAAACAATTCACATCAGTTCAAAAGGCAAATAAATATATTACAAAAACTGATATTTCATCTGTAATGGTAACATGTTTTGGTTTTATAAATAGAATATAGTTCAAATTATGTCGTTTTTCTCAATACTGTTTTTATTTATTAGTTTTAGTTTCTGAGAAAAACTAAAAGTTTGTTTTTGAACCAATCAGCTGAAAATGATTAGCAGTAAAAACACCAGAACTCTTCGTTTAGTGCAGCCGTCCCTCCGTAATGAAAGGTGTCACATTTTAAATGAGTGGATGTGAGACGAGCTAAAAGAAGCTGCTGCTCTGTGACGCCGTAGCGCCAGGAGTTACTCACCTCACCCTGCTGGCAGCTTGAAACCTTCCTCTCTCCATTCGCTCTGTTCTCCAGAACACGAAGCGGCTCTGGAACACAAAACACACGTTGAGCTGCAAACTGCAGGGCACCTGATTCCTCAAGTCGAGCTGAATGCAGGGAAACGTCTGAGTCCCAAACGCTCGGCTGGCTCATCCTGCAGGTCCCCTGAGTTCAATTAAATCCAGGATCAAAGCCGTTTCCCTGCAAACGGCGACGATCACAAACGGCATCCAAGGATCTTTTATTGTTGTTTTGCTTTGGGTTTTTCCTCAGAACTATTTAAATAGAGCAAATACACATAAACCAGAGACACATGCATCATCCATAAAGAGCCGGGTTTAAGTCCAGCTGCAGCTACAAACACACTGACCTGACTTTATCTGTCTAATGAAAATTATTTAGCATTGTGGTAAAACAATAAATGAGACTTTTCCATACATGCACAAATTAATGAGGTTCTATCAAAATGTACAGAGAACAAACTTTGGAAAGTTCAGCAGTCAGAAAAGATGAATTTCAGCCGACATCACAGCTGGTCCACAGATTAAAACAAGTAAATGATTCAGCATCTTCTACAGCTGAAGCTTCGACATGAGACGATTAATGTGCCAAAACAAATCTGGCCTGTTCTGGATGGGAGGAGCTTCTCACATTCAGACAGGAACAAATCACTGAAGTGAATTTAAAACCAGTTTTGGTTCAGATATGAAACGCTGGAGAAAATCAACCAAATCTACCAACAAACCACCGCAGAACAAACTGAAGTTTACAGAAACGGTTTCAGCTGAACCGATAATCACAAAGTTAAACGCAGATGCTCGGATATTTACAGAATGAAACTGGGACTTTTCCCCTGCTAGCGCTAAGCTAAGCTAGCAGGTTTGTTTTGGTTGTATTTATCCAGAATGCCCTGCGCTGCAGTCCGCTGGAGTTGGATTAAAGCAAACTAAACCATCTCCAGTTATTTGACATTTTAGTGGTGTTGACCTTCTGTGCTGCTCAACTTAAAGAGCTGAAGTCTTTACAAACTGACAGCGTCTCTAGATGCTAACAGATGCTGGAAACGACGGGATTTGCTCGCGTTTTGCATCGTCTGGGGTTGAAAGGTCAGACTTGGGGTGGAGGATGCAGAAGTCGCAGGAGTTGGGTGATTATCTGTGGCATCATTTCATAAAGCTAAAGTAATAAAGAATCAAAAAAGTGAAAATTCAAACCCAGACAGGAAATGGAGAAACAGAAGCGAACAAACTGGGATCAGCGTCCGACAGGATTTGGTCGATTTCAGGTACAAATCATCAGATCCGACAATCTGCAGTTCATCCTGCACCAAAATCACTTCAGACACTTCAGGAGGAATCTCATCTTTCTAATCCTGTTTGAATATTTGGCGTTCATTGGATTTAATTATGAGAGAGCAAACAGTGCCTGAGCAGCGCGGTACGCTGTGTGCATTTCAGAGAATTAGATGGGCTACTGATATAAAAAAACATGACTGAGGAAGGAGTAAAGAGAGTGTAGGCGTCGGTTTGAAAGGGAGCTTCATCTGTGCTGCGAAAAGATGGCAGAAAAACGGAGCGTAAGGGGCGGGGGGGGGGGGGGGGGCGAAGGACCAATGGCGGCCTGGGA
>CAEGAF010175611.1:0-12269 GCA_903067075.1 Micropoecilia bifurca | reverse complement strand
ACACACACACACACACACACACACACACACACACACACACACACACACACACACACACACACACACACACACACACATATGAGCTGCTGATCTTAGTGAGGATCATGTCTCATGCTCTCCCCTCTAAAGTGGGGAACCAGGCCAAATGGCACAGAGAAACAGACGGGAGGGCAGACGAACAGACACCATTTCCCTTCGCTAATCAGGCCGTCGTGCACATCAAACCAGAATGCAGGATGATGGAGAGGGACTTCCTGTTGGTGGACGGAGCAGCAGAGGACGCAGCGTGAGGGCATCAACCGTTGGTCACTTGGTACGACGCCACCTGGCTGTGCCACCGCAACCAGGACCCTGGGATTTGTGTGTGCGTGTGGAGCCTCGCTCGGTCCGAGCTCGGACGGGTGGCAGATGGCGGAGCCAGTGTGAGTCGAACATACGAGCAAGGTGGACTCGCACACATGGATGCACACCGACTGCTCTGCCTGTGGTTACACAGTCAGAGCTGCCAGGAAGAGTTCAACAAATGCTAATCTGACAATCACACTCGACCAAGCGTTTATAACTCTGAATAAACGTAGAGATTTATTCATATTACTTTTGATTTTATGTGATAGACTGACATATATTAGTGTCCGTGTAGCAAAAAGAAAATACTTTTTTTTTTATTACGATAACCATCTTCACCCCCCCTGAATAAATACTTCATAGAATTGCCTTTTGCTGCAGTTACAACTTGTAAAGTGTGACTCTGCCAGCTGTTGACTTATGCAGTGAAATTTTCACTCATTTTTAATTTGCAAAACAGATCAGGTTCAATTGGACAGAATGCTTAGTGTCTGTAAGGACTGATTCTCAATTAGATTTATTTCTGTGATTCTAACAAGTAAATTAGCTTCAAACCAGCATTGCTATATGAAATTTGTTATGTCTTCTTTTTTTTTCTTTCCATAAATAATTTTCTTCCTGCCACCTTTGCATCATGTCACAACTAATAGTCTGTAGTCATCTCACTAAGAGCTGTGGATCATATTTATGCAATAGGTGACATCTGAAAGCAATTTGTTGCACAGGATTGTATTTAAAGTTGTCAGAGTAAAGGGGGCTGTGTACATTTTTCAGATTTACATTTGTAAAAAAAAAATGAAAAAAACTTTTTTAAAGCTTTTTTCCTTCCTGTTTTACAATCATTCAATATGATCTATCATAAAAAATCCCAACTAATTATAGACATTAAAGTTTGCAGCAAAATACAAAAATGTTTGGAAGGACGTGAACAAGTTATGGAGACTCACACAGCGTTGACTACTTAAAATTAAATAAATCCTAATGTAATAGTTAATGTTCAACATGATCTCAATATAAACTAACAACTGAGCCATCCAACCCATTCCTTTATGGACTCAAACTGACTGATGCAGAGGCCCGTGTGTTGTTGTAGCACTGTGGCTGAGCAGCCGTCTCTGGAGTGGAGGACATCTCTTTTGTTGGAGAGTGATGGATGGGCTTCTGCAGTGGACTATAGATTAGGAGAGAAATGTACCCAGCCCACACTGTGCACCTTTATTACTACGGTCAACGGAAAAATGATGTTTTGGAGGAGCTCTGCAAACAACAATACGTTTTTTCCGTTGCGTGGAAGGTGAGGAGAAAAGCTGTCAAATTAGTATCATGCCAAATGAGCAGATGATGACACGACACCTCCACAATACTGGTATTGTGTAAAGAAGATTGATTTCCTCTGAGATCATAAATGTGTTTACTTTAGGAAAGGCTGCTTGTTGTTAAGCCTCGGATGAGACACTGAGAAGTTGCTGCACACATAAACACGTCCATCTTCCCACAGTGTAAATGTGGTGGATTTGTGAGATTCTTGAGATGGACTTTGGTTTAAAAACCAATTGTAAACCATGGTGGTAATATCCACTAATATGTGCCCAGGTTGTTTCGGTGTTTCTTCCCTTCTTGTCTCCAGCAGATGTGTGTTTCTCACCTGTGACTCGTTAATGCTCATCAAGAGGAGCTGAAAGACGGTCGACTCCCTAAGACAATCACCAGATCATTTTGCTCAGTGTCAATCTATTTGTGTTCTTTGCTTCCTGTAGTTCTGACTCTCTCCTCTATTGTCACCTATGACAGAAATCGGATTCATCGTTGATGTTGGCGGTCTGGACTCCAGTTTTTGGTATCCTGATCCCTAGCATCATTATGGAGATCACTTACTTCCTGGAAACTGCTCATTAGACCCTCCTCCAGTGTCAGTAGCCAGTTAATACCTGGATTGGTTCTAACTAAGTTGGGTGTGTCTCCATTGGCAGCGTGTTCCTCACATCCTCATATAGGCAGCAAATTGGGCGGGTCATGAGTGGGCAGAAGCCGTGGTTGATTTTCCACCTGCACCCATGGGCGGCATCAAAATGTATTTAAAAAGTAGATTTGGGGCAGTTTGTGCTGTAGATGTAGAATGACTGACCCATATTCAGAGGCTGTTAGTTCTCAACACAGCAGTTCAGGGTTCAATTCCCTACCTATGTTTTTTTTTTTTTTGCATGTCTTCCTCCGTTGTCTTGCTACTCATTTCTTATCTGATCCTCTGCAAATAAAGGACACTAGTGCCAGAAAAACTAACATTCTACTAAGTATTTATATAAACTCTTCTATTAATTTTCCATTAATAGAAGAGTTTATATAAATATTTAAATAGGAATGTGCCCATTCCCAGGTATGATGTAGAAAACATTTTCATTCATCTGAAAAAGCCCAAGTGCGAAAGATTCTTATTAGGTCAGCCATAAAAGGATACGGCATCCACAGAAAGAGTGTGGAAGTGCACTGGGTGTGACTATCTGTTATCAGTGACAGGTGACAGTAAAATGAAACCAACCTGTTTTGGACTCCCCGAAGCCTTCAGCTATTAAATAACAAAAGAGACATGAGCTTGGCTTGTTGTGTCTTAATGACGTCAGACTGAAGCGCGTTACTTTCTTGATGACTTTCTCAAATCTTCCCTTACCGTAACATGTTAGATGCTACATTCCTCAGAACAACATGCTGCCCTACCTTGTTATTTCTGAAATGTGTTTCATAATATAACAATGTGACTCCCACTCCTCTTGAGACGACAAATCCGCTTAAGGTAAATATTTAAAGAGGCTTCTGCAAGATGAGTAATACCTGAATGACAAGGACACAAAGAGCACGGTGCTTTGTGCAGCTCGATGCCGTCAGCCTTGTTCTGAGCTTCCGTCTAACTCCTGTGACAGAATGACATGAATACCCATCAAAAATGTTGATATGCTCTTTGTTTTCCATTATCCTCCTAGATCAAAACACACAGAGAAAAACACAACAGTAAAAATCCCCATTCTGCAACCCTAATAGAGAATGTAATACTTCTAGGGAAAAATTCACTTCTATTAGACAACATACACTATTTTGCAATCATGTAGCATCTCTTTATCATAAGGTTGTTTAAAAAACACTATTAAGGGGTAGAAATTCTGAAAGGACACAAAGAAAATCTGCTTTGATATGCATACCTATAGACACTCAAACACAGAGACTGCAGAGATTTCAGAGGTTAAACCGTACAGCCGCAAAGAGAGCAGACTATTGTCTTGATGATGCAAAAGTATGAAACCAGCCATTCCTGCTGTAATGACTGGTGTACCAGGCTTTTATTAACCGGCCCGAAGTGTCAGAGGCCTAATCTCCATCCTCAGGCCCTCATCACTAAACTAGATTGACTTCACTGATGTCACAGCTGTAGCGTCTGATTGTGGGTTCATGAGAGCTTAGATGGTATAAAAAGAAGGAGCGAGACAGCGCAAGCTGTTTTCAAGCTTCATCAGTGTCAGAAAAGGAAAGGTGTTTTCATACCCTCTGAAGCTTTTATGCTCAATAGAAGCAGTGTGTACTATACACTTTGTAAAGCCTAAATTAATGGAAAACATTTAAAATTTAAAAAGCTTTAAACTCTCTGTGTTTGGTTTGTCTTACTTTCTAAGAAAATAGTAAAAAAAAAAAAAGATCTTGGGGAACTAAAACTTTAGCTAACCACTCTATGTATCCGCAAGTTTATCAAGCCAGTGTGCAAATGTGTGAACTCATATGGAGGATAGAGTGAAAATGTTCTTAATGACTCGACAGCAGTAAAGTCCTGAGGCCTGACGGCGTTATCTGGAACACACTTCAAAGTCTGAGACTCTGAGTGTGGAGAATCCAGAGTGGATACGGTTTGTCTCTGAGAGGTGTTTTGGGCTGTCCATCAAATGTACAATGACTTTACCTCTCAAAATCAGCTATGGTTTTGACACGGTAAGAGGGAGACAGAGAGTGGGACAGGCGCAGAGGTGGAACACCAAACATTCGTTCTGATCACAGTATTGATTTCCATCTTGTCATTTTCAGCTCTGGCATAAGGACAAATATCCAGACTGGGCGCTTATAGCCCATCTCTTCAATCCAGTGATAGCAACCACCTGCTTATTCCCTCCTCCTTCCCCCACATCATCACTCTCCTTTCATCTTCTCCCATGTTTGCATTAATACATGTGATTCCTCTCCCTCCAGCCCTTGGGATTTTCTCCCATGTAAGCTCCTATATGTTCACCCATTACTTCAAAGTTGGAAAAGACAGCTGTAGCTGGTAGATTAGTAGACAGACAGACAGATGGATAAAGCATCATCTTGTCCTGTGTATAATAAAATTGTATTCCAAGCCACATATCTTGCATTATTTAATCTCTTATTACTGTTGATTCTCGGTTTACAATCAGATTTGGCATGATGCTTGATAAATTGTTAAAATATGTATTTTAGAGTTGAGTATTGAGAACAATGTCCTCTGGGATTCATTAAGTTCTCTATAACTGGCTCCACTTCATGAGACTTGCGCTTCCTCTCCTCCTGCCCCCTGTTACGTTAAAAGTCGTTAAATTTCTCTGTCTGCCCTCAACTCACTCTGCTAAAAACATTAGCATAAAAATTTTGCTCATCCAGCTCCCTAATGATTATGATTCAGCCTCTGAATTCTCATTGCAGCATGGGTAGTTGGGGGGCTAATCCACTTTTATTACGTTGCAGGCCTTTTATTTAAGAAACAATTTAACATTGGATTTAAAGGTGTTAACTGCAGTTCAGTTTTAGAGAGGCAGCTGTCTCATTATTTTTAGACAATAATAAGCACAGACAAACATATATATCTGTAATTACAAGCATAATCCATGAATCACAGGGCCTGTAGTGGTATACAGACGCACAAGTGTTTTTAAAGTTACGTTATAGCACACATCTCATAACAGCCAGTGAAAGTGGAAATAAATGAAATGAAATGAGGAAACAGATCATACAGCAACAACAAATCAAGATATTTTTCTCATCAGCTTTTAAGAACATAAAAAAAGGATCTTTGTAAGCTTATAAATAGAAGAAAACTGCAGAAAAAATGTACACCTTTCAGAGGAGTATTTCTTTGATGAGTCAACTTTGCGACACTTCTCAAACTGTTTCAAACTGTCAGTTGACAACTTTGCTTGTCGGCTTGTCTTTCATAAATAATCAAGCTGTGAAAAATAAATGTTTTCAGAACGGTTTTCGGGAAGGTTGAAAAGCGAACCTGTGACATTTGAGCTGGTGAATTATTCTTAAATATAAAGTTTGACATGAGGTGCTACAGTCACACCTAAAACGGCTCACACCCCACTGCGGATTACCTTTGTTGAGTAAAGATAGAAGCCAGCAGCTGCTTCAACTGATTAAATTAAATGTGAGTCTATAATGTGTCTTTTGCAAACAAGTGAAAAATTGATGTTTTTCCATATAAATTTCAAGGTTAACATGACACATATAAGAGAGAATATTTGGAAGTGTGTGCACATGCATTGACTGGTTGCTGCAAGAAATACACTCCAAAAACACAAAGTCTTACCAAGTAATATTGCTCTACTTTCTGCAAATATCTTAGAGCACTTTAAAAAAGACAAAATTAACTCACAAGTAACATTTCAGGAAGCTATGGGAGATTGTTTCAGGTCAATAATTCGTTAATACTGATGAAACTATTTGGTCCATAGGCAGACTATTTCACTTATAACAACAATTTTTCCTGTCTTATAAGTGAAATAATGTGCTGATGGATCAAATACTTTTTCATCAATTTTAAGGAATAGGAAGCTCCTATATCTTGCAGAAAAGTTACTTATAATTCGTTTTGTCTTTTAAGTGTATTAAAATATATATATTACAAACTGTCCATTTAATGTTGTGTTTTTGCAGTGATGTACAAGACAGTTTGCCCAGTATAGCAAACTGGAATTGTTCTTTCCAGTTCCAGTTTGGTAGATTATCAGCGGCAGTGGAGAGGTCCACTTGTTCTAGTTAATCTATGGGGCATTCCTACGTTATGTGTGAGATGCAACATTACATCATTGTAAGAGTTTGTTAGGGGTTCACTTGCTGACCAATTAGAATGCTCTAAGGTCCACAGTCTGATGAAACATTGCAGCTTAACTGCTGCAGTACTCAAAGTTAATAAGCCACCAGGGTGTCGTTAATAGAGGAGGAAGATGATGAAAATTTGTCATTGATCTGAAAGCAAAGTTAAATTTACTTTTACTCTGAACTCAAATGACTTTTTTTTAAAAAATTCTCCTCAGCATTTTTAGTTCTATGAAGTCTGTAAGAATTTAACTGCGGCTGTTCCTTTCAAAACTCCAAGAGAGCTCAACTCAACCCATCCGTCCGTTTGTTTGTGAAGCTGAAAAAGATGCAGTAAACAGTGTTTTGCTAGTGTAAGTACTTTATCCTGTTATAATATAAATATCTACATTTCCAACTATATTAAAGTAAGCCTTTTATTTAAAAAAATAAAATTGTTTCTTGTGCCTTAATTTATTTTGTGATCATGTGATTTATTTGTATTCCCTTTTTAATTTTAGTTTTTAAAATCCCAGATTTTGCACATAATTTTATATTTTTGGTCCGACTGATTTTTAAATCATAAATCCAATGTTCTCACTCGGTACTTGAGTAGCCTTTTTACCAACTCCTCATTTCTTTTCCACACATACTGAAATCACTTCTTGGAAGGAAACTTTTATTTTTGTTTGAGGAAACATTTTGAAGCAGTGCTGGTCTTACTTGAGTACAAGGCTTCGATACTCTACCCACCACTGATTCTGACACATGAGGGTTACTTTACAATCAAGGCGTAAAGCAATGAAACAGCGTTAAATTAGGAAAATTAGGAATTACAAAAATGTCAAAATAAAGTGAAGTGCAAGGTTGCTCAGTTGGTAGAACACCATGTGCAGAGGCTTTAGTCCTTGACATGGTTGTTTTGGGTTTGATTGCCAGTCCCAGGCCATTTTGTTGAATGTCTTTCCGTCTTACTTTCTGTCCATTTAATGTTCAATAAAGGCCACTAGTTCCAAAAAGTCTTTAAAAAAGAGTGGTTCTGTGGCCATACAGGGCTTACATGATTAATTTGCCTTCAAGATAGATGGTCTGTGAGGAAAAGTGTTTTTGTGTGAGTGTGAGGGCATCTGCTCTTTGATCTGCTACATTCACACCTGCTAGGTTTTTCTTCCAGACTCTCAGATGTCTGCCACTGCCACATTTCATATTCCTTTCCCGCTCTTGTACATTTTAGCCTTTCTTCCTCTTCCATCTGTTTATTTTTTTTTATTATTCATTGTTCACATAATTTTACTTCTCCTGTCTGTGTGTGATTTTTGGGCACAGATTTCTTTCCCACAGAGATGTTATTCATTCTTCTTTTCAATCCCTCAAGATTTTTGATCTCTCCTTCTCATTATGTCTCCCTTTTCCTCAGTCCAATGCTCTTCAGACTGTCTCTTTTTCAAATGATATGCTCCTTTTTTCTATTATAAAATAGTGTTGCTTTTGTCATGGCAATTTTTTTGTTGCATATCCTTTTTATTAAACAGGATATAAAATCTCCAAGAAAACATCTTGCATCTGTTTAGTTAAAAAGAAACTGTAACAATTGATGGCATCTTGACTTCTTAAAGAGGGTCATATTTTGGAAAACTCAAACCGTTCTTTGTATCTTCAAATGAAGGCTTAAAAGGATGATTTAAGTTTGGAAGGAGGGATAAAAGTAAGAAATTGGATTTAACTGTGGGACGTAAGTGGGACGTAAGTCAGCAACAGCTTTTATAATTTAGGAATAAATTTGGTGGAATGAGTTGTGAATATTAATAAGTACTTATGTGAAAAAAGTGATGACAGACAATTGAAAAAGATTTTCATAAAAATATAACATGTCAACCCACATGAAAATGGGTTTGTAGTGCAGTAAAACAATATCTCCCCCTTTACATTCCATTTCTGCTCCTTAGTCATATTTTAACTAAACACTTTTTAGTTGATATATGGGTGTATGTGGTAAAAATTAGTGTATATCTATGGTGTAAAATAAGGATCGAAAAGATCATCAGTTTTACAATAAGATACATTTCTGAAGGTAGAACTGTTAGTATACACATGCAAATAATTCAATTCCAGTTATTTGCAATAAAATTGAATGCCAGGAAAAAAAAATGCAAAACTGCACAGTCTGGACACCAGCTGACATCTATCAGGCAAATGAATATCAACTGTGTAATTTCTAACTGATAGCTTGTAGAAAGGAGCTTGTCACATAATATCTCAGGATGTGCAAAACCACTGAGCTCTTTCAAGACCTTAGCAAACATTACTGATGCACATGTACTGATGGTGTTGACTGCGGATTCATTTACGAACTACTGAAGGTCCCAGTGAACAGTGGAGAGCCATAATTTATAATAATTCATTTCAATACTAAAATGTAAAAGATGAAGAATTTCTTAGATCAACTCTTTGTGCAACAGTAAAACCCACAATGACAGATATCAAGGACAAGTATTTCTTTAATATGTCTGCTTCAAAATGTTTGTACTTTTTCTTTAGCAAGGGCTTGACACTAGATTCTTTCAAATATCTATATATATAAAAAAATCAAACTGAAATGTAGAAAATGTTACATATCGCTGTTTTACAGCTTCTGCTTGGAGCCACAAGTAAATTCTTGCTCATTATATGCAAGTAATCAGTGATTGTTTGTATTGATCTATAGCCTGAAGGAATGGAGTAGCACAGGGAACAGCCTGCATCATAGACTGAAATCAATGCTTTCACACTAATTGGGTTGGGATCCACTGGTAGGGAGAGCTTTCCATAGAGAGATTTGTCAGGGATGAGGTCATTCATTCAGGAAGAAACCAAACATATTTTGTAAATAAGAGAAACTATAAATTTAATCTGAAAAGGACTTTAGATTTTTTGCATAAACAGATTCACTATGTACTATGGAGAAAGTTAAAAAAAATTGGTAGTATAAAGAGTTGCTATGGAGTTATTTACTCATTACCAATTACTGGGAGCAGCCTGAGGCACATTGTAAATTATATACCATTACCACTGTGAAATTGGCACACCTTAAAATTAGTGAGCTTTATTAACAGAATGTAGAACTTTTTCTGGAGAATGCACTGCAATACACAGTACTACAGCTTGAGTATACTATACATATTGTTTCAAAAGGAATGCACTTTAAGATATATTGAATTTTTTAAGAAATTCACTGAAGAACAACCATGACTGAACTGACACCAACACTAAAATCTGCATCAACTCCTGGAAAACACATCAGTCTCTTTATTTTTGGTATTGGAAGCTTCAGTTAAAAAAAACAAAAAACAAAAACAGAAAATGAAATATGCATAGGAACATTTAATGACTAAGAGGAATACACTGCCATATTTGAAGTAAGCTATTGATTCAAACTGCATTATTTCTAATTTAACACAATATGAAACTGTTGTTGAAGGAATCTGGACCAGTATTGCAGTAATAGGGAAACAAGAATGTACTGTCTGTGACTTTGTTTATCGGTGGTTGGGCAAAAACAAGAGAATTGCTAGTTTATGCGTTGTTGGTTTGACCAGAAATGGCAGAATGTAGGACTTTACTTAAAACTCATTTTCAAAAAAATTAATGTGTCTAAAATCAGAGATGGTAGATCCTATTAGCGAGTGTTATCCTTCCTAGGGGTTTCTTGGGAGAACACTTTTAATTTCAATGAATCAGTGATTGATGGCTGCTACAGAATTTGAATGAAGAGATGATTAAACCATCTGAATCAGAGGTTTTGCATCAGGAGTGAACATCTAAATCACGCAAGACACGGCCCCAAGAAAAATTACTCACTTCTGTCACTTGATAATCTGAGAAAAATAAAAATCTGAGATTCTTTTCCCTGAGGTTTTACTCCTATTTGCATGAATACATTGCTCCTGGTTGGAAACGACCAATCAGAGCCAGGAGGAAGATCTTAGCTCTGTCAATGTTCAATGTTCTAAAACAACGTATTGTAAAGGAAAACTGTGACAGATTTTTACCAATATTGAAAATCAACGCTACATACTGCAGTGTTTATGTCTAAAATTGTTTTTTATCGTCTTAGTGATTATAAGATTGGTAGCCTTAACATAGGACAATGTTGAAATATTTAACTTTTTGTTTTCAAACAGCAAAGCAAAATAACTTGTAGCCTACATTAGGTTTGATGTTTTTCCCCTTAATAAGCTGTGTGGCAAAACAATATTGTCAGAAATAGTTTAGTCATCGGCAATGAAATATATTGGGTGCTGCTATTACTTTAAATGGGTCTAAGTTTTAACCTGAACAGTTTCTCTTGTTCTGTTGGAAAAGCCCTGTTCTAGTGTTCTTCAGACATAAAGAAAATCAAGGTACACACTGTTTCACTTGCAATAAGGTATTACTTTCCTATTGCTGCTATTTTTAGATGCCTGCATCAGAGCTATTTTATATTATTATCTTTGTTCTTAGAGTCCCAATGGACCAGAAAACTGCAGAAGTATTTTACCAAAAATCAATGTAAAGCCACTTATTCTGGGCCCTTGCAATTATCTTAAACTTGCAGCCAGTTGGGCCCCAGATTTATGGTTTTGCACATAACACTGATGTTAAATCACTTTATGGCTGAGACCCAGATCATATTTCTGAATTACTGTCTCCCCACCAACCACTTCATTGCTTTACATTGGAGAAAAAAAAACTCTCTGCAGCTTTTGCATTCAGGAACAGCATGCAGAATTACACCTAAGCAGTGTCTCTGTGGTTATCTTTTTGCAACTGCTGTCCTACCGAATATGCTAAATAATAGCTCACTCCGTTTATTACTATGAATGCCACATTATGTCACAAGAATCTCTCTTGTTTATGTATGGTTTCATTGCTCTGTTTGGGTTTTCTGTATTGCATGAAAACAACAAAACGCCCAGGTGTTTCTCAAACAGCGACAAATTTCAGAGAAAAGGGTAAAGGCAGCTGGTCAAGTGGCTGGTATAATCTTATGAATGATGATCCTTCTGGAAATGTCAGAGGATCCTCACTCACACATCTTTGTTCTCCTTGCAGACTCCGTCAGACACAAGGCAATCCCCAACCACTCACCCTAACCTTTACCATGATAACTACATGTTCTTGATTTCTACATAAAGCTTAAAAACAAGACTCAGCCTTCGTAAAAGCGATCCGTTTCAGCTATTTGGGTCAAACCATTTTATTTCAAACTCCGACTGCTAAGCATAAAATGTTATTCATACAAGCATTTCGTTTAAATGTGCTTTAGAATGGCAAATGTGGCAACTTGGAGAATCCCCTTTTTTCTCTGTGAGTTCAGGTACAGCTGCGATTCAATATTGAAGTGCATAAAGTTACATTGTTGGCCAATGTTTTGCAGTTAACACGTGCCATCGTGTAGCACCTGACAAAACAATCAGAACAATTTGTTCCAATTATATGGAATCATACCAGTTAATTCTATTCCAATTTAACAAAAGAATAGTTCAGATGTAGTTGTATACAGTCAAACTTAATCCAAATTATTATTCCATCAGATCTCATTGCTGTACTCATACAAGGTTGCAAAAATCTACCTATTCAAGAAAGCTCAAATTATTTTATTGAGTCACTGAGTTTTCAGCAATCCCTGATTGTGACAGATGAAAATAACTACTTCTTTTCAACAGGCAGAAACGTTTGGCAGAAGGGACAATCTGCTGTGACTGCATGGCTGAACATTGAGAGGGAAAAAAACAGTGAGAGTGTATATCCAGGAAAGTGTGTTATGGTCTGGCTCTTAAACCATAACAAATGAAGGGAAGCAACGCATGGAATAACTTAAAAAGGAATTTATTTAA
>CAEGAF010175609.1:0-23478 GCA_903067075.1 Micropoecilia bifurca | reverse complement strand
GATCGGAATCGGCGATCGGCCCTCAGGGGTGATCGGTATCGGGATCGGCAGGAAAAAACCTGATCGGCACATCCCTAATTATTAGTCATAAAACTAAATTTTTGGCCTTACTTTGTATCCACTGACTCGAGGGTTAGCAGAGACCACCTGGTGTTACCACAGGTGATGATCCGCAATATTTAAAATATGGATTTTTTTCATGACACTTATGTTTAAAATTAGTTGTATCTGAATAACTTTAAATACATACCAAAGTTTCTCTTAAATGAATTATTTTGTTTTAAATTTTCAAAAATGCTTTGATAATATTTGAAATAATCCATAATTTGATGGAACTTAAATAATGTTAACTTGTTTGAAACATTGGTAGTAAGGGCAACCCTGGTTAAGAAGTATTATTTTGGCTACAGCAACAAATTACTCTAAAAAAAAGTGTTGATAAAGTTTCATTAGTCGTCTAACATTACATAGTTTTCAAGTTACTCCAACCCTGATTGGTTCATGACTCCTCTGGAAGATCCTTCACAATGCACCTTGAAATCCAAACAGAAGATTTCCCCAACTAGATCAAAGAGGGCTTATTACCTTTGAGGATTTGGTTGGAATAAACAGTTTTGTTTGCATCACACGATAAGCCACTTTTGTCTGTTTTTGTGTAAAACAGTGCAAGACTCCACTTTTCCTCAGAAAACTTTGAAGCATTACCAAATAACTTCTAAAAGATCATCATCACTACACAAAGCCTAAAATATCCATGTTTGGATATCTGGAATTTACTGTGACAGTTTTAAACATTATGAGGGATGCAGAAAAACGTCAAAGGATAATCTGTTTATGGTACTTTAATATTTGTTCTTGCCTCTGTCTCTTCCATACAATGGGAACAGCTTGTGTAGCGCCTGTAGCACTAGACCAGCTCACCCCTCCGTAAAATGCCCCTTAACCTCTCCCCTGTCACACACAAGGTCAATTTCATGCTGGTTTCAAAGCCATAAAGTCGCACTGAGCAAGTCATGCTTTGGGCGCCGGGCGACTGAGGAATGTGTACAGCACAGTCGCTTGCACTCAATCACAGATGCACACTGACATGCAAGGAGCTGCACACCCTCCCAGGCCTGGAACATCTTTATCTAAGTACCTTTATCAGAAAGCACTTCTGCCCAGCTTTTGTTGAGGCCATAAATATTGTGGGGTTTTATCCCCATCTGTCTGCTTTGTTTCTTTGCTTGTGTATGCACATAATATTCGCTCCTTCTTCCGTCAGAAAAACAGAAACAAACGGTTGCATGCTGTGTTGTTGGTCTGAGTGGAGAAAGGGGGCCTGACCCCTAGAAAAGAGGAGGGGTGAATAGACTTTTGACGCCAGAAGCCCAGACCGCAGCTAATAGAGAACAGGTGTGGTGGTGAAGAAAAAAAGAAGAGAGGAGAGGAGATAGAAGGAAGACTACAGCAGCTATGGATGCTCCTGTAGTTAAATCAAATATGAGTTAGAAAGGCTATGCCTACAAGTGCATGAGAGGGCCCTCACATGCAGTGAATGTATTGTTTTAAACTGACCATGTGTGTGTGAGTAGCTGTAGAGGCTTTGGCTCGGAGGGGTGCCGCTGAAGTTTGAGTAGCCCAGGAGTCCTGTTTGTCCTGGAGAGTGACTCAAACCATCCTCTGTTTTTATGTCTAAAAGAAAAACAACACAACATTTATGATATATTCAACATAAAACATATGGACATCCACTACGGTAAAATACGAGTTTAATCTATTGATCTCTGCTACCAATAGCCACCATTTAACTATGACCAAACAATTCCACCATTTGGTTTTGGAAGCTCAAACTATGACTAGTTATCTGGATGTGCAAAATATAGACAACAAATTAGTCATGGTTCTTGCTTTTGTAAGTCAATAAAAAATAATGTGATCGTTTCCTGAATTAGGCAATATTTCCACAAGGCAATAAACATTGCTTTGCTGTTTAGCACTACAAGGCACAAGCTGTACTGCGACCCTCCGTGGGATTAAAAAAAACATTTAGTCTTGAAAACAAGTGTCTAAACTTAGGCTATATCCTGCAACCAAATGCAACCAAATTTGCAAAAATACCAGCAATGGCATGACAGAATGTAAAATAAAATAAAAATCTTTTTATAGTATTGTCATGTATTGTCAGTTTTGTGGTCATAATAAAAACTTGTGAGAGACTTTATGTTTGATATATGTGTTTATAGATGCAACATGTTTTATGATCCAACAACTAACATGTCCCAGGAAATCTGAAATGTCAGAATGTCAACAAGATGCCACCGAAACATCATAAAGGATCACACATTTTGTACAGCTGAGTTCAAATTCACCAAGGCCTGATTACCTCCAGATATGCAGAATTAAAACATTACTTAAATAGAACTTTCCTGAAAACATGAAATATCCTAAAATATTTTAAAAAAACAAACACACTATGACCCCTTTCTATTGAAATTCAAAAACGGATTAAGTTACATAACTAAATTTAGAAAAAGTTAAAAAGCAATTTCAAAGCATTTGGGACTTTTAGCCAGAGTGAAACATTATCCACAAATAAAAAAAAAAACACATCCCACCCAGGAGTGAGTGATTTACCAAAATTATTCTCAAAAGCACATCCATGACTCATCCACGAGGTGATAAATTACATCAGATTAACATCTAAAGAACTAAAAACTACAGTTGAGGTCAGCATTTATGATACTGCAGTTAGAATCCAGGTGGAAACCACTACTGAACAAAAACAACAGATATGTCTGTTCAAAGTTCTCCAAAATAAAAGCAACACATTTTTGAGGAAAATATTCTGAGGACTGATGAAACAATGGTGGACATTTCCAGAAGATACTGAATTGATCTATCATTCAGTCTTTTATTACAGTTAGCTCACAGAGCTAACTTTTTACAGGAATAACACATTTTTCAAACATAACACTGAGTTTGTTTGCACTTACTGTAAGAGGGCATGCTGTAGCCTTGTGTGTGGTGTGTGTAAGCTGTGTATGGTACTGCGGGTTGAAGGGCAGGGCTGTACTGAGTCTGTCCGTATGCAGCCATGGCTTTGATCCTACAACACAGAAGGCATAAAATAAGGTTGTTACAGCAAAACATTTGTTCTTGGGAAATTTAATTGTGGAGTGAAGAACTGTTTTCAGTCAGCGAACACAGACGAAAGTCTGAGCCGTTGCTTACCTGCAACCTTAACGGGCCTCTAAAAAGCACAAATACTGTTGTCTCACAATCAAAATTCAAGATTATTATTATTTTTTATTTTAATCTTCTACATAAATGCAAGAAGACATGGTGCACTGCATCATAAATCTATTTCAGTTTATTATCAAATGTCACAATGAACTTAGGTACCAAAGGTTAGGTAAGGTAAGGTAATTTTATTTATATAGCACATTTTCAGCAACAAGGCAATTCAAAGTGCAAAGCTCTGAATATGAAGAAGAGCTGTAAATTAAGAAACATGGTCGGTTGAAAAAACCTCAAAACTTTTAATTAATAAAAAAGAAAAGTATGAAAAAAATAGATGATTCTTTGGGGCAAAAATGTGTTACATTACATGTGCTGAAAAATCTCTGATCAAAAACTAAGGAAACGTCTTAAGTAAATGTTCTTTTTTTGGCAATGTGATTTACAATAAGGTCACAAAACCTGTTTGATACCTTCAGGGATTTTTTGCTTTGTTCTTTTCATTTTCCTCTCTTACCTGCTCCTACTGAGAGAGCCGTATCTTCTTTATCCTGTCACCCTCCTCTTAAATCAGGTTCTTCTGAGTATGTCAACTCTCCTGTGGAAACAATCAAGGCCCAGATATGCAGTTCACTGATCCTCGATGACCTGCTTTCTGCTTTCATCAGATTTTTGGCAGCTAAAAAATAAAATAAAAAAATCCATAAACACGAGGCAAAATGTGAAAGTATGGAACAAAATGAGAGCTTAAATGCTAGTTTTAGCAAATTCAGTTGCAGTCAAATTGTAAATAATGTTTCCCGGAAAATTGTTGATTTATGCTTCTGACTGGCACCTGTACTTTCGGCACCTTGAAAATATTCAGGCTGTCTAACCGCAGAAGGAACATAAACACCAAGAACAAAGCAGTGTTAGCTGCCAAGTGACAGCACTGTGTGTTTTATTAATATGCTAGTTTCAATGGCGAACAGTAGAGCTTTGTTAAACAGAACAAGATAAGACAGGAGATTTTTAGTTTTCCTGCCCTTCACATTGTGGATTAAACTCACTGGCGGCTCTGATTAAGATAAGATATAAAATCTCTTTTTACTGAAATTTAAGTTACTAGATAATCCAAATATAAATAAATTTATATTTTTATATATTAATTCAGCTTATGATACAGTTGTAATGAGAACTAGTCATGTGTGATGATTGAATTCCATATAAATTTACACTTTGATTTTTTTGAATTCCTCTTTACTAGTAAATAATGAAAGTATGGAAAAGAACAAGAGCTAATGGTATAAAATTTAATTATGAATAATCTATATCTGATAAAGGGTCAAAATTATGCATACAAGCTGAGATATGTACATATCCTCTAATTATTTAAATAAATGGTAAAAAAGGTATGTTAGCATGACAAGGACAAATCTCTTGTAACAACTCATTTTCCACCATAATTGACTGTAAATGGTAGTTACTCTTTGCCTGTATAAGGATTTGTTTGACTGAACCAATGGAGTGATTGATTCATACTCAAAACAATAAGAAGGTCAAAGAAAGTCCATGAGGATGTCATAAAAAAACAGAAAATAATCCAAATGACTGATCCTTTGGACAAAATGATCATTGGTTAGGATTTTTAGGAGCAATGCAAAATGTCAAGACTTTAAGCCTTTAATGAACTGGAAATTGTAGGAATACCAGTGTGATTGTCTATGGTGAAATGAGTTTTACATTGTCATGCAATAAAAGAGTATCACCCAAGAAGCTTCAAAATTAACATCTTCAAACCAAATTTCCCACATGGACAATTTCTCTTTACTTTTTGGGCAGAATCATTAGCTTCTAACAATGTTTTCTTGTGGCTTGTGCTGCACAAAGGAGTCTCTCAGACAGTCTGAACAGGGTTTCTGCAAACCATGGATAGGATATAAATATTTTCCATAAAATGTACCACAACAACAATGTTTTGTCCCTTTTTAAATTAGGTTTTGTTTTAGCCCTAATGAAAAATGCATGTTGTTGAAAGTTAATGTTTCTTAAAAATGCATAATATTCTACCAAAGTATTTAATTTTTGTTTGTGTTAGAACAAAACTGTCACATTTAATTTGGGAATTCCATCAGTATTCTATTTTCTTTACTTCTCCTTCTTTTCTTTCTCCTTCTTGTTGCAGTTGCTTTGGGACCACTCTGCTATAGCAATGCTGTGATTTTAACCTTGCTAGAAACATGACCAGATAGAGAGATGACAATTGTGAGTTGTTGAGGCAAAATGTTTTTAAAGAAAGAGAAACTGACAAAAAGTGTTATTTGAAAAAGACAAAAAATTATTTTTACATATTTTTCTTTTTTTTTGTATTTTTATAAAAAATGTGAAGGGTTAAGCGTAAACTTTAATTTTAAGATCTGAGTGTATGAAAATCAGAAATAGTCCATCATTTTTTGTTATTATTTTTCCATAAATCCTGGTATGATCTTTATCATAACAGACTTTGTTGCCCTACAAAATGACAATGATTGTGGGCAAGAAACAATGTGAGGGCAGTGCTTTGCACATCCTCAAACTTCTCTCAGATCAAAATTTAAATTTATGGTCATTTAGCATGCTCTTGAATTCAAAATTGACACACATGTACATCTTCAAGAACTGTGTGTGTCACCACCGAGGCACTTCCTTGTTCAGGGTGAGGCCCAAGAGCAGGGCGTCCAAGGCCATGGGAACTACAGGACACCGGAGGGGAGATGAGTGGAGCTCAGCAGAGCCGTGGAGAGCCGAGGTCTGAAACTAAAGCTAAAACAAACTCAGCGGGGCCACAGGGGGCCACAAGGCCACAAGGCCAGTTCCACCAGCTTCACCTGGGTTCCAGGGATCTGCTAGACCGCTGCTTCTTTCACGGATATCAAATTCTAGCTTTTATCTTGTGTGTTATGCATTAAGTGCAAATGAGAGTATAAACTCTTCAAAGAGCTTTCCAAAAACTAAACTATTTAATAATAAAATATGACTACACAGCACTGAATGAGTTTTGAACACAGTTAAAAAACAGTTCATTGATGTTTTCACTGACCTCTAACATCTGAAGCCATGTGAGAATGTCATTGTGGGGATTCGTGACATTCAATCATAATCTTGCATTTGTTTATCCGTAAGTAAATGTGGTAAAAAGGAAAAAAAGGTTTAACTTATACAAAAGAAAAATAACATTTTCCATTTGCTACTGTTTTCAAGTTGTCAAACAGTATATTTTCATAAACTTAAGCACCTTTAATGGTTTATGTAATGATTGACGTAAGCACGCTGACATAACGTCTTTTGGTTAAAAGGCATATATTTTTACTTTGATGAGTTTCTCTACTTCAACAGTTGAAGCAAAGACATGTCAGTTCTCCATAACTAGGAATATCAAGTGCCCTCAGCAACCAAAGGTTTTGTGTTTCACAACACATTCCACAGCGTTATAAATCTTCAGTGTAAAAGTTATGCCCATTTCACCAATTTGTGCGAAACCTCCTGAGTATAAACGGCAACTGCTGGTGATATTAGATCAGTTTTGTAAGACAATCTGATAACCTTGAGCTACACAGTTAAGCCAAAAAGTATTCACACCCTGGCAGATTTACCAAAAGGTTTGTTTTTAATAGGAGACAGATATCTATTGAAACATAATAAAATCTTGTCAAAAGAGTTTCTCTTTGAAAAAAGTATTGGTAACACTTTATTTGACATTACTGTTTAAACTTTACCTTTAATAACACAAAGTCACCTAGTTTTTAAAGTGCAATCAGTAATACTTTATGACAAATTTACATCAGTAATGATTTCTTGGTTAATGTCAAGTTGTCATAACAAAGACATTTTGAATAATGTCAACTTTGTATTAAAAGTGTCATAATTTACCGAATTACGCTTTATGACAACAGTCATAAATATTCATGAAGGCTTATCATGACAGATGTTATGTCATGTTTATGACAGTGTCATGTCAGTCTTATTCACCGCCCCTTCAAATTAAATGTTACCAAAGTATTTAAAAATAGCCAGGTTAAAAATTATCTATACCCTTCTTAATCAATGGAAGAAAATTTTCATTTGCATTTACAGCAATTAAAGCTTTGTTTTAGTTTTGGTCAGCTTTGCATGTTTCCACTGGTGTTTTCATGATTCCAAAATGTTAATCTTACTTCAATTTAGGGATAGGCACTATGGATGGAAAGCTTAATCACAATGTTTTGGGATTTTTAATGGAATAACAATAAGTGATATTAAAAACAATTCAAAAAACACATTGTTAACTTTTTTTGGTAATAAGATAGGAACTGAAGTTAAAGTCCCACAAACACAAATACTGCTCTATGCACTTGATATGGTGCTTCAGGACCCAAGTGACATTATTTAGTTAGTGCAGGTTTAGCATCATACAATAACTGCAATTATTTTTTTAAGAAAACATTTATTGCTGATTTTATGGAACCAACAGTGAAAAAAAAATCTTCTAACAATCCTTTTAGTTGTTGATGTTTCTTATCCTCATAATGTAGTTAATTGTTTCCATAATAAATATGAATGTAGAAATTATGGCACAATGACAATAAATGGTATGATAATCATCATCCCCACTTCCAGTCAAAACCTGAACCTCCAGGAATATAAATAAATTTGGGTTTAACTTTATAACACAAAGTATGCTTTATTGGTTGCTAAATTATGAAAAGAAAAAAAACTGATGGAGGTACCCTTCTTATACATATACTTTTTTTTTCTTTTTTTTTTTTTACATAATTTATTTATACCATAAATATAAAACAGAGGATCTGCCATCACTTGACTGGCCTTTTCAATTATTCACACAAGTCAAGTTATATGAAATTCCATGTCTTTATCTTTATCTCATAAGAATGCATTTATGATCTAAATATTTGAAAAATGTTCCCGTCTGTCTCAACGTGACAAAAGAGTCATATTACACATTGTAATGTTAGTCTGATGGCCTGACCTTTATTGAAACAGTCAATCAACAGCCTGAAGAGGTGACCTGCCAGTCTATAATCGTACCATATGGAACCCCACCTGGAGCCCCTAATTTAGACGCTCAGTGTAAGTGCCTGGGGAAAAGCTGGAGGGGCTGAATCACTGTTGCACAGAGATGTCTCTTCTGAGAAGCTGATAACAAGGAGGGCACTATCTGGATCTGTAGGACACTGTTAAGTTTTTTTTAGGGGTGGAGGGGAATGGTGCCATCTGCCATCTACAGCTCTCTTTAGTCATCACTGACACACAGCTGATACAGAGAAGGACAAGGGGAAACAAAAAGTGAGAGGAAAGAGAAATGGAAGAAACAATACTACATCACCATGAGTTTCATAAGGTAGTGTAGAATAAAAGAATGAAAATTATTCAACATGCAAGCCAAAATATAGGAGATTCACAGGTGTGTGTTAGAGAAAATGAGTAAACAAACATCCGGATGATAAAGAGCACACCAAAAATATTAAAAATAAAGTTGTGGAGAATTTTAAAGCGCAGTTATGTTTCAAAACAAATATAAGCTTTGAGCAGCTCATAGAGAGTTCAACGCATAATCTGAAAATGGAAAAAAAATATATGACACATCATCTGCAAACCTAGCATAACACAAGAAGCTGGATGACCTGCAGAAATCCACAGATCAGGTGGGAGTAGTGGGGCTACTATGTAAGCATTCATAGTAGCCGCTCTGATCTAAATCAGGGGTTTTTCCTGATTGGGAGCTTAATGCTGAATGTGACAGGCAGCCAATCAGAAAGCGGGGATTCTCCTCCTGCTTTCTGATGGGAAATTACCTAGGGGAATCCCAAACAGCTGAAACAACATTTCAGCATTTATCGCACTTATTGTGATAGGTTTTTTTATCGCATGATTAATCAATTTATCATTTATCACCACAGGCCTAGGTGGGAGAATCGTTCATAAAAAGCTACAAAAACTCCAGACTGAGGTTGTCATTGACCTTCCAGCAGAAAAGCAATCTAAAACAAAAGCATAGAGGTACAACGGAGTAATTATGAGCATAGCAAGTTTATGTGTTAAAATAACCCAGTTAAAGCCCAGGCTTAAATTTAATTGAAGTACATTTTTGGTGAAAAATCACTAATGCTCTGAGAGCATGGTGAGGATTTAATGATGGGTAAAAAATAAGAGTGAGGAGCAGCTCTAATCATAACCATGTGTATTTCATTGCATAAATGTAATGATGTTTTTAATTTGTGTCCTAACTAAACACTTCCTAATTCTAAACAAGTATCCTTTAATGTCTGGAACCAAATACCATGTAATGTACACAAAATAGAAAGAATGCCAAAAACAACAGACAGTACGGAACAAATTTCAAAGTAAATTTGAAACACCACCAATGAGGGACTCCGGCTCAGTCATTTTTTGTTTTAGGTATGTTTATGTAACCAGATACTGAAGCCTTCAAGTGCTTATTTTAATGTGATGCAACAGTCTGAAGACAACACTGCATTACATAATTTTAATGCTTATGAATATCTTTTACACTGTGACTTTGAATCAATTAGTCAACTGAACTGGCTAAAAAAAAATCTTTTGAGTTCATGTCTGGGGTTTTTGAAGTGTGCACAAAAATACTCCTCTGACTCAGAGAGTATTTTCAAACAAATGTTAATCTGTGTTTTTAATCATTCTGATAAAGAGTGATTAAATAACAACTTTTTATGGCTGCTATGTCAAAAAAGTAGATGTGTGCAATTGGTGCTCACCACACCCCACCAAGCAAAACACAGATGTTTTTTGCAGTTACATAGTAGAGAAATTATGTTTTGGATGGTAAAAATAATGCTTAATTTATTAAGACATTTTCTACTGAAGCTCATCTGCTTTCTACATTAGCCTCCTGTTTTTTATTATTTCAAATAACTTCACATGGTAAAATATGTTTTTTGAAAATTGTGAAAAGAAATAGACCTAATTTATAGTGACTGAGATACAATGTTTGCTTTACCAGCAATATAACTGGTAAACATGAGTGACCACTTAAGACCTTCATGATTAATCCTTACTGACAGGTTAAAAACCATAATTGCGCACACACAACACACACACACACACACACACACACACACACACACACACACACACACACACACACACACACAGGAACCTAACGCTCCCTAAATCTAGTCAACACAGACTACATATAACAACAGACCAGAGCTCCTTTTCCAGAAACAGAGGGATTCAACAACGGGGTCCAATTAATCTCTGGCAGCAGGGAAGCTGTTGTCGACTCAGTCTGTGCTCTGTAACTTTACCCTCAGGCCTGATGGACTTTTCTTTTCACTCGAGTGACTTCTGCAACAAGACGTTTTCAGTCCCAGGACCCCCTCTCTGTGTCTCTAAGTAACCAAAATCGTCTGCTACACACACAGAGATACAGAAATCTGTATCTCTGTTTCCTAAGCAACCCTTATTTGTTTTTAAATTCCCTTTGAAATACACTGCCTCCTATGAAAGATTGGATCCATCTTCTATGTCCAAGAACAAGGACAAAGAGTATATTTTAAAAATGTCCCTGTGTAATATTTCAAAATTGTAGTGGGACCACCTACTCCATTGTCTAGACCCAGTCTCCCTCAGAATCAGTGCCCCGGGACGGAGGGTCAGGCAGAGAGACAGCTGGCAGACCTCCCACCAGCCTGTAGGAGAGGACTAGGCTGACCCCAGTCAGATGGTGGTCTGGCTCCCAGGTAACAAACATCTGGTCCAGAGATGGGAGGGTGGTCAAACATGCGCTCGCACATTCAGAAGTGACACACGCCTGACTGCTCCTGCCTTCGCTAACGAACTCGCTCTCACACGCAGCAGGGGCACACACACTCCACACTCGGGTTTATTAGTCATTAGGATGAAAAGGTCCTCCCTCAATCAGGCTCTTCTGCACAAGATGGCAACTGGCCGCCCTAGTTGCTAACAGCTGGTCAGACAGAACTAACTGGTAGGTGAGGCTCATAAGCTCTACAGGCGCAGTGAGGTTTAGTTACATCTTTTTAAGTAGAATCAATGAATAAGGGGCTAAGAGACGGAAAGAATAAAGTAGAGTGAGATTCATGATTGAAGATTGAGTAAGCTCATGGAGAAAGAAGAACTGAAATTTAAGGTAGTTGGTGGAAAGACTATCTTTATTAAATGAATACTAAAAAAAAAGAATTACTTGAGAAAATATTTTATCGCCAAAAAAATTATTTAGATAAAAAAAGTAGAAGCATTGTTATTTAAGTGTTGCTTACCACATGTGTGGCTTTACTATCTCCAAAATGAAATAAAGAGAGCAGCGATAAGTAATGGGGACAGCTGCTGTCTGCCCACAGCACAGGGATTGTTTCACTCGCAGACCAACGAGCAGCACCACTGAGCCAGACCCAAGAGCTCTCTGGGGACTAACTGGATATGAAAAATGGGGGTGAGGATATTTTTATATTTGTAGAAATAAATAAAAAATTAAAAAAGCTATTAAAAGTCAGGCACAGTTAGCCCATTTTATATATCTTAACGTTTTCTCAACAGCTTTTTAACCACATTTAAACCTCAGTTGACATCTTTGTGTATGTCTTAATGCTGCTTAAATGGAAAAGTGTCTTTATGTATGTTTATTTAGTAAACTTGCTACGAGATGGATTGTATTAAATCATAACTAAAAGACTGTTTGATAATTCAACACTTTCTTACAAGGCAAGTCAAAGTCATTTACTTTAATTGATGTTTGTTCAGATGAAATTGGCAGTACAGACTGATTCCTTCATTTTTTTAATTTCATGGTCTATTTGAGAAAGACCAAATTAAATACCAACTATATATTTTAAAAATACATATAAAGAACAATTTAAAGTAAATGTCATTATTTTTTATTCACTGAAAAGTATGGTTAGGCTATATCTTCCTGTCTTCAGTGTTTGAATTACATGTTGTCTCAAGCAATTATCAAACATCTGACAAACTAATTGCTTGTAATAAATATATTTCTTTTACCATACATTGTGTACAAAGCGTTCTAACAGTCATGCAAATATGACCTCAATGAAGCAAGTAAATGCCAATAACCACACCTACACTCTCAACACTCAAAGTACTTATTAAAGCTCAAAGACAAGGACATTAAACAATACTAAACTATCTGAGCTTCTACAACAGCAGAAATAAGCAAAATTAAATGAGCGGCACGCCAGGAAAAAGGTAAACTATTTGGTTTAGCTGGAAAGTTCTTCTGTAACCTTGAATTCATGCAGGTACAATTGTTTGACTCCCAGCCAGTGAAACAAGGAAGGATGAAGCGAAAAAGGGAAAGAGAGAGAGATACACAGAAGCTGAGAGACATTAAGACGCAAGCAGCTGTGAAGGGGTATAATAAAATTGGGGCAGATAAAGTCAGGAAGAGCAGAACTTCCTATGAAAATATTTATCATTCCAGAAACGTTTGGCTACAGAGAGGTTTGGAATTAATTTGTGTTTTCTTAGGGGGGCTCAGGGGTTGGGGGCCTTCAGTGTACAGGATGGGGAATTCTTCACATCCCCGGACTTTTTAGGCTGCTGCTTATTCACAATTTATCAGACCGGGTAATAAGAACCATGAAGGCTGAGGGGAGGGAAGGGGAGATCAACTGAGAAGGGCCTCGGGTCAGCCATCGAGAGGCAGTCCAGAAATGGGGCCTGGTGTTATTAAGAGAGGAACCACAGTGTTAAATCAAACACAGTCGAGCCCACACGTTCGGTATGTGGTCTGAGCACACCGCTCGGCAGCCTCCAGCAGACCCCTGGATGTTATTTGTGGGGCTTAAAATACAGGAGATTTACTAGGATTTACAGCCCATTGAGAATAGAAACATGATATAGGTGCTATCTAAACTAATATTCTCCTTTTTCTCTGAAGGTTTGCTTCAGATAATTGAAACTGACAAGAAAAGATGTGCATTGACTCTGTAATGAAAAACCTACTGGTGAGATTGAGATTTCCAAGAATCAGCGACCGTACAATCTATTTACACGTCTTTACTTCCCAACAGGGATATACGCAAATAAAAACTTGTTCTGGGGACCATGAAAATGGATTTAGCCCGGATACATTTTTTTTCCAATTACATAAATAATCAAGCAAAAATAATAATAATAATAAAAAAGATTAAATTTACCTGAAAATACAGTTGCATTAAATATATCAGAAAATGTATTTTCATAATGTCTTTCAAAGGGCGGAACCAGGTTAATGCCTGGATGTCTGTAGTCGAAAAGAAAAATGAAGGAATGAGTGTTAAAAAAAAGCAGAAAAACCAGAGAGAGACTTTTTGGTCTAAAGTCATGAAGGGGTCCTTGGAAAAGAAAAAAAAATGAATACCAGCTTTGAAAAATGCTGAAGTGTGGCTCCCCTAATTTCCTTTAATGACGGTCTCTGCATGGCTGCTGGAGGCCTGTCAGTGAATTGGATATAATCTTCTGCAGTTAGGCAGAAGGTGAGCAGAAAGTGTAGCACTGATTCAACCAGAACCAAGAAAAACAAAATGTTCAATTAAAAGCTGAAGGCCCTTCACGCACTTTTACCCTGAACCTTAAAATAGCACGTCGGGAGACAAATAAACCGTTTGCTGATGGCCAGTCTTGAGTTTTCCTGCTCCTCTAAATCACTTCTTAAAAATTCAGAGCGAGTGACAAACGTAATTATGTTTTAACCTATGGCATAGTTTAATTAACACTATTATTATAATTAATAATATTTTATTTTATTAAATGTAATTTAAATTGAAAATATAGTTAAGGTATACAATACGCTTATATAAAACATTTGGCTTTAAAAATACAATACAGCTAGGCACAGATATAAATTTTTTTTTATATTTTTAACTTTAAAACAAATATAGAAAAAACATTTTTAGAGGCTATGTGACTTAATTTAAAAATAAGGCTTTGGCTATTTTATTTTAGGTTATTGTGTTTTATCAAGATTTTTCTTTGAAAGAAAAGTTCAAACGTAAAATAACCCAACATTTTATACGTATGTAAATCAAGTGTTAAGTCTTAAACGAAGATGAATTTGGCTAATTTTGCAACGCAGCATATTTTAAACGAGTAGCCTGGTGCTAAACCCGCTTTGAAATGTGCAAGCGTAATCGCCAAATTAAACCACGACACCAACTCTCTGTATGAGAAAACAAATCGAGAACTTTTTACACTCACCGTTATTTACAGAGAATGCAAGAAAAATCCAGCGGCCGTCAGTCAGAGGAGCTGCCGCTCCATGCCTGGAGGAGCTTCCCTGCAAACTTCTAGTGTCCCAACGTGAGCGCTCCTGTCGACTCCGAGCCCCTCAACGTGTTGGAGGAGAAATTAAAAAAAAATATATATAAAAAAAAAATAGTCGCTGTCGGTTTGCAGGTCCAAGTGACGGCTTTCTGCAGACACAGTCGGCATCGAGCTTACTTCTTGCTCCTCTGCAGATCCAGGAGGAGTGTTTGCTTTCCCGGCGGTGGGGAAGTGATGTTAAGTAAATGAGCGAAGATTTTCGGTTCCTCCTCCTCCTCTTCTTCCTCGTCCTCCTCCTCCTACTAGGTCCGAACTGAGCGCGCGTCCTGCGTAGCACGCGGCTTGAATTGTGTGTGGGCGCGTGCCCCCCTTTTTTTTTGTCTCAGCCTCTATCTCCGCTTTAAATCTTTTGTTTGGTCAAGAGTTTCCGGGCCTGTTTGCACAGCGACCCTCTGATGCTCGAGACTATCTGTGTTTGTTGCAGATATGAAGATTTCCCACGTTGCACAAAAGCTGTTGACACCTTTATCAAGACGTTGCTGTCTTTGCTGCATTTTGCTAATAGTCTGCTTTCCAGAATACCCTAAAAATTGTGACCCAACTATATTTATGCAGCTTGTTTCACAGGAAATAAGTTGTATTTAAGTTTATTTTACTAATCTTTGCAGTTACATTGTCCTCTTTAAATATAAGAACATGGACTTAATTATCTTCCTTGTAACTAAAGACAAACTAAAATCCCAATATAAATTCTATATCATCCCATTATTGTATATTTAGAACATGCTTTGTTAACCATAACAGAATTTAGAATAAGAATTTTGAATTTATTGCTCTTTGTCTCTGCACAATGATATTGAAGTCAACTCCAGTAGTATCACTGTATTATAATATAGTTTTTCCTCATAATGTTTGGGTTTTACATGTACATTAGAATATGGGTCCACATTCAGACAATAAAAGTGAAATGATAAAAGATGTTTTACGATTAAGACATATTTTCTGTAATATAAAAGAGTGTTTGGGGATGTAATGTTATTGGTATGTTTTTAGGTTTGAAAATTTATTATTTTAATATGTAACATTTATAATATTTTTGCTTAGTAGAATATAATATTTTTGTTATTTGAATGAATCAGGGTTTGTGTTTTTTTTTTGTAAAAAAAAGGCTTTGACATAATGTATGAAAGGTGCTATAAAAATAAACATCTATATCACTTACTGAAAAGTGTTATTCTAGTTTTCTAGCTTACCTTCGATATTGTCACTTATTTCCTGTTGGAAAATGTGACCGAAACTTCAAGGTTAACAAAACAGGTCACATGGAAGCAACACCTGCTGAACAGGAAGTCAGTATTTCCCTCATGTCTGTTAGGGCAACCGCCATTTCCAGAGGTTCCCTTAAAACTGAGGAAATGTGATTCAGGTGTGTCATCCTCAGTATGAGTGTGTTCATGTCTGCTTCATGTGTGACTAGAATATGTGCCATTGTCTCTGTGTATTTTCTGTAACTTGAGAGAGAGTGTTTCACAGCACAGAACGTTGACTTGGTAGGAAACAGGTCCTTCTTACCAGAAACAACAGGATGGCCTTGCTAAAGTAATCTCCACTGCCACAGACATGGGATACGTGAGGGCACATAGGTGAAGATTCGCACTATTTTACATCTGGGATGGTGCTGACATGACTGACCATCTATAGCTAATAAATATCTTATTATTTTCTTCAGTTGTGGTTTGTGGTCAGAAAAGTAAAACAACCAAACTCTATGGATATGCTGAAACATTTTTTAGATTTTCTCATATTTATTAATCCATGGAGCCATGTTTTTATGTTCATTCTAACAAAAAGTAGCCGAGCAGATTCATTGCGAAAGAAAAATCAAAAAGGAGTGTCAAATCTAGATAAAGAGTTACCTTCAGTTCAGAGGAATTGTCACTCACATGTTCAGTGTTGTTGCTTCACTCTCCCCTAACCAGAACTTCTTTGGTTAAAATTTTGCTTTTAACAGTAGTTGCTTCAGGCATCCGATGAAGCAGCCTAGAACTTGTTTCATTTGGCACATAGGTAACACCACCAGCAAGTAGAAGGAAATAAACATACAAACCTGTAACTTTGTACACAAAAGAGATTTTTGCAGCAGTGAACCATGCTGGCGTTTTGAGACTACTATGAATAAACATCTGCTTTAAATATGCCTCCTCTGATTTGGGTTTAATGATAATGCCGATACATAAAATAAGATTAAATTAGATAGACTTTATTGACCCCAAAGGGCAATTTGATTTGCAGACAGCAAGAATAATTGCAGATACATAAAAGAACATTGCAATAATAACACAATGATAAGATGTATTTTTTCAGTAAAAGATTTGGCTCTACAGAGAGCATAGGGGAGGTAGAGTGTCTGGCCCTTAAAATAACATATGTATCATGAGTCAGTTTTAAAATAAATCCTTTTAGACCTTAGGAATGCATTTAGTTCATTGTGACTAAGTAGCACATTAATTCTTTAACAAAACTATATTTGCATTGAAAGTAGGCAATGCTTTGGTTCTCACAAGTTTCTACCCTCTTTGTCCCAAGACAGGAAATGTTCAAATAAAATGTTTTCATAAACTCATTCCAATTTTCTATTAAAATTGGAGGCCAAAAGTAAAAAATGTTTAGTTTGAGGTTGCATTTTTTAATTCTTGTATTCGTTTTATTTCATCAGGTGAAAATGCAATGCTAAATAATGTGAGTGACTACAAAGCCTACTCAATGCACACACCTTATGGCAGTAAATTTATTTCATTAAAGAGTGAGAATGTGCATTTATCTCACAAACCATAACATTGCTATCATCTATGTTTAGTACTTTGGATCAGTGTCTTTATGCTTTATTTAAATAAATACATTCATTGGGATGTGATAAAGACTAGCTGTTGTTAGCATAGACATATTAATACAGAAATATTACAGAAAATCTGGGTTATGTTGTAAATGAAAAAAAAAATGTTTACAAAACCAGCCCTAAAGGTGCATCAGAGATGAGTAACTCTTTATTCAGTAAGCATACAAAAATGACTTAAAGTATCTTATTTCTATTACACAAAGAAGATCATATAAATACCCCTCTATTACAACTTTTACAATACTAATTACACAGTTCTAGAATGATTCCTGCTTTCATTTCCTCTGATAGTTTGGGGTTCGCTAAAAGTTGCACTGAGGGAGGGTTTGCAGCTGATATAACCAAAGATCTATTTGAGATTCAATTTAATGGCAAAACAGCTACTGAGCAACCAAATGTTTCTATATTTAACATAAAAAAATGGAACAAAGAAAAATCAAATAAAAACAAAGTGATATAATGTCACAAAAGGAAACAATAGCAATAGCTTTGGAATGTACAGTATGCTCAGACATGAACTGGACTGCTTTTGGTATAAAAAGAGGGGAAGCAGGCCTGTTAATCCTTTAGAGAGGAATGTAAGGTGGGGAAATAAAACCCACCATTGTCTCTGTTTTCCTCCTTAGGTCTCAGCTATCTGCCTCTTCATCTGCTGACACACAATTACTGCCATTGTGTGTTGTTATTTCGCTAACTGCCCCACAGAGAGAAACATGGTCTGTTGATTGTCAGCAGAATTTAAAGTAAAAAAAAAAAAATTATATACATATGGGAAAGTTTTGATGGTGTGTGGAGCGTCCTTATGTGGATTTTACTTTGTTTTATCATTAAGTAAAATAATACTTCCTGGTGCCAATGTCTGACAAAAGTAAGATAGATTCCAATTATTGAATGGATTATTACTAGGACAGCAGCCAAATGTATTTTACAAATATTTAGAATAAGGCATTAATATTATTAAGTACTAAGCACTTGAGAAGTACTTTAATCTGATATCATTTGTGAAATGATATAATCATGCAGTCAAAATGTAAAATTATTGCAGGTTCTGGTACTTTGAATAATAATACAAAAATACAAAACAACATTTTGTAAGTATGTAGCAGTAAATGCAACTAGTTTCTACCAACCTCTGGTCTTTCCAAAGAAAAGAATCCAGGCTTGGATGAAACCCTACAAAGCCGCAGGAATATGCGTTACAGTTAGATAAAAGGCAACTTTAGGCCACATTTCCAAAATGTAGGTTTGGAACAAAACAAAGCTGCATATCAACAAAAGAACATAATACTTACAGGGAACATGGTGGTAGCGACATTATGGTCTAGGGAGATGTGGGGATTAAATTATGTTCAATTTGGAGTCAAGACAATTTGGAGTACATGCTCAGCATTTCCTACCAAAGAAGATGGACGGCTAAAATTCATTATCCAGACATTATGTAATATTAAAGGTAGAAAAGAAAGTAAAACAATGAATCATTATCTCGTTCTTTCAACAGCAGAATTGACACCTTTCAGATCATACTTGTAAATGTGGTTTTGACAAGTAGAAAAGTAAAATAAAAAAAGAAGAATTGGTAGTGGAAGTAGTAAAAATGTATAATGAGGTTTTTTTCCCAACTGCTGGTTTTCCACCACCCACCAGCAAAGTTGTTTGGCATGATCTAATGAGCACCATTCTCCTAAAATATAGAGGTGAAAGCAACCGTTTGACAGATTTGTCCACAACCTCAAGAATTCTTCAGTTTGCTTTGGGTCTGGCAACTGAATGCCACTGCATATGATTCACATCACTGTTGTATTCCTCACAACATTCAGGGGCCCCTCATGTCCTGGGTGGAAGCATCTGGATTTTCTTCTGTTTTCCATTTGTTCATTTAGACTTTTTTTAGAGACCAAACTGTCCTTTGAAAATAATTTCAATGGTTGCTTTTGACATTTTTGCTTGAGGAGGACGGAAAGTCATTTTGTCCATTTTCTCTTAATTTCTCTAAAGATGTCAAAAATATATCTAATAAGTTTACATATATATTTCTCCTAAATTAAATTTGATTTTCAATGTAAAATGAGATAAGCTGAACTTGAGGCAGTTATGACAGTATGTTTTAAAATGGATTGAAATGGACTTGCACCTACACCATTAAGCGATTGCATACAGAGACTGCAGGGCAATAGCAGATCTGCCAGAGCAGCTTTGGATGGAAATGGTAAGGTCCCCTTTTGAAGAACCACTTTTGCTCAAAGTGCTCTGTCTGTTAGAGGATCTGCAGTTTGGAACTCACTTCCTGTTCATTTAAAGTGTGATTTTTGAGCTTTGTTCAAAAATCAAACAAAGCTCTAGTATTGTCAAAAAGAGAACATAAACATTATGGTGTGCTATTTAAAAAAAATATCACTTCAATTTTTAGAGTTACTTTTTAAAAGCCCATCTAGGGACAAAGTGCTGCAATTTAGCTGTTGCTATTGCACCATGATTCAAACATGGGACGGCTGTTTTATTCAGTTTGTTTATGTCAATGTGTGTCTGTCCCTATCAAATAAACTTTATAATAACTATCTACTTGAAGAACCCCGAACCCTTAAAATCACAAGCTAGAGGGTTTAGATAAACCAGCTTAAAAGTTTTGATTTGATATGACAATGCTTCAGTTGTTGCTGTCATTTTTATGTTAGCACAAGAGATCAAAATAATATCACATCAGAAATGACAATGGATGTTGCAACAACAAAATACAATCAAACAAACAACAAAAAAGACCTATATGCATTTGTGATGTTTTTTGCAACCATAACGTAACGCATAATATAAAATTTGCCCCTTAAAAACATCTTTGGATGATGGTGTTATTTTGCCATTCCCTGATGTGTACCAACGTTGTAGGGATACAAGAAGTAAATGAGAATAAATCAAATCATCAGCGAATGTAACTTAGAAAGTAATTCAATGTGAGTGAAGACAACAAAGGAAGTTAGATGACAACAAGCCTCAGATTTCATGATCTAAGTGTGCATCAACTGCCTGTGATGAACCTTCATTCTCATTTTTAGAAAAATAAATTAAATTCCCAGACAGGTTATCGTAGGCCGACTTACTGAAAAAAGAAGAGCAGTCAATGTGCAAGTTTTGAGACTTTACTGCGAGAGAGCCAGAAAGGACATACACACACATACAGCTACACACACAATGCATAAATGCTGTCCAATTCAGTCCCTGCTGCTCTACAGCTCTCCTCACCTTCCTCACAGGAATGTGGGAATGATTGCCTTAATTTTATACAGCACACAGCTTCCTTTGGTTCAATTTTCACCAACACTATAAAAAAAGAAGCAGTTGTAAGGTCAGCAAGAACCCATCTGGTTTTGCCATTGCTGGGACTTTAATGACCAGGTAATAAAAGTTCAATTTGACAGAAATTACAACAGATGTTTCAGGCTGAAAGCCTCAGACATGTCGGTTTCCACAAGAGGATGAAACTCCAGCATGCAGAAGCTGCCCACTCGTCTGATATGCTGCATAAAATCTTTGTACGGCAAGAGAGAACGTATTTGGGAATCGTCATTGAAAAATACAGTAAAATATTAATAAAAATTAAATCCGTTGTTCAGCTATCTGGAGTTGTCCAAGACAACACCACTTGTCATCTAGTGATTTAATTACAAGAGTCAGAAGGTGTGCATCGCTTCCCTTTTGCCACTGCTTGTTTCAATCTTCAGGCGTGGGAAAATGCTGTTGGATGTCACCTTTCCTTCCTAACCCAGGAAGAGCTGAAAGTTTATTAAACATTTAGGAATGTCTCAATGAAAATGTGAAACTGATCACCCTTTGGGCAGGTATTCATTTGACTTTTCAAAATGTTTTCCCACGTGAACAAACATTTCCGCTACTGAAAAGTGCATACAGTTCCGCTCAATATATTACATGTCATGTCAGTCAACGAGATGTTCCCAAGGTGTCACTTGCATCCTGTAACAATATTTACCATTTGTACCAGAAAACACCAAAAAGCAAAGAGAGGAACAAACTCAAACCTGCAAAAAATAAATTGCAAGAATACAAGACTAGAAATGTTTCTGAAAAACTGGTGCTGAGATGACGGCAGTTGCGATTGACAGTTGTTCTCAGTTCTCTTGATTTATAATTCCCCTATGAACCCAAATGAAGAAAAACCTCAAGCAGTCTCTCATATGATGGATGATCTCCTGAGAGAATTCCAGCACTTTTTGCTTTTTTAAACCCTCTAGCCACAACTGGAACAGACACACAAAAACACACTTTCAAGTCTTCCATTTCCTGTGCACAAGCTCAGAGGTGAGATAGATTTGTTACTAGTTCCCACAAATAAGGGAAAGAGTCAGACCTTTAAAAAAAACTGCCTTGAAAGCGTAGGGGATTTTTTTCAACATTCTATTTGTCTCTCATTGTCAGACAAACACCAGGTAAGTTGAGAGTATTGCCTTACCATTTTGTCCATGTGACCACAGACCAGGGTGAAATATTTTCACCACAGTAGTAAGCCCTATTGTTTAATTCACAGTGAATGTTTCACAGCTTCCTGGTGATTACTGGGAAGTTACATTGCTGAGGGATGACAATGATTCCTTGAATGTTTTTCTGTCAGGTAATGGTTTTGTGGGAGATTGCCTCGTGTCAGTTAGAGTTTAAATATAAATATAAATCATTTACTTCATGACTGTCAATTGATAAACATTTTTTTTCTGTATTTCAAGCAACAAATAAGCCATAACTTGGATGTTGCAAATAGGGGAATCTGTTGAATGGTCGTGTTGCTGGAAAGAGAGGCGACCAGATGACACACGGTTGTCAGTTGTCTGTATTTTGTGGTGTAATGGTATTTGTGAAGCCAGTACAGGAAGCAGAAAACCAACATACACCAGTCTGTGTGTGATCTCAAGGTTGATGGGCTTGCTTGTAAAGATGCTTGTAGACAAGAAGGAAATGTGTAGACACAAAGTCTTCTTGCAAGATCTAGAGAGATTATGAGTAACCCAGACAAAAACTAATTTTAGCAAAAGTTCAGAATTTCTTTGTCAAATTGCCAAGAAAAAAAACAATGAAATAAAGATAAAAACACTCATAGTTGAGCTGTTGTATTTCTACTCAGCTCAATCTCTATCAGGCTCAATAAGTTGCTTTTTTCTTTTAAAAAAATACATTAGTGAAATCAAATATTTTTCCAAACTAAATTTAACATTTGGAATCCAAATACTAGTGGTTAATATACATATTGCAACTTTATAGTTTTGTTTCATGTTTGTCAATATGTGAAATGATAACTGTCACTGGCTTAGATGTGTGGAAATTAAAATCAATCTAAGCATTCTTTTAAATGAAGGTCTCAGTGTAAGTTTAAAAATCTCTGTCAAATAGTGATGTATTTTATAGGAATTTGCTAAAAATCACAAGTTGATATATTGGATTTTATCAATAAAAACTAGCAGTTGTTTTGTCATGCTGCAGTTAGTAGCTTGTGCCAGGTACGTCACATATACCGCAGCATTGCCAAGGAAAGTGACGAGAGGAGAAAGTTTGTTTTTCCATTTATTTTATATCATCCTCAAATGTTGTTGTAAAATCAGCTTGTCTGTGATAAATAAATGAAACAAACTCATTTTTACTAAAAAAAATGTACATGGACATTATATACTCATTAGTGACACACCTATGTGTTTTACCAGGAATGTAACTTAAAACACTTAACTAACAAGAATACCATCTGATGTTTAATCTGTTGTTTTTATAACTCCTTCTGTGTCAACTTACCCTGTCAAAGTTGAGCATGACCAAATAACACAGCTTCTTTACATTATCTCATTTTACTTCACATTCATACTGGTCTTAAATTGTCTTTATCAGTTTAAGCATCTTAAAAAACAGCTCAAACCGTTGAGGTAACTCAGAATGACAAATAAACCAAAAGAAGTTACTTTATTTAAAAGGAAATAAAATGGCAAACAAAGAACACTAGAAAACACTAGAAGACTTCAGCTTTAGTTAAAGAAATGTATACACACACACACACACACACACACACACACACACATATATATATATATATATATATATAC